>LPNX011177371.1:120328-136800 GCA_001517045.1 Pseudotsuga menziesii | reverse complement strand
TTCAGATGATTTCAGTTGCTCTACATGGGTCTAGTTTTCACCGTGCAGCTGTTTATATTTCTGATTCAGTTGAGTGCATTATTTTTCTTCCAAAGTGGAAGATTCCTCCAGACATCTTCACCAAGAGCTTTTCAAAAAAGAAGTTCACTTACCTCTGTTCACTGTTGGGGGTGAGTTCATCAGGGTGATCCAGACTACTTTCAATGTTCAACTTGAGGGGGGGTTTTGTTCCCACTGGGTTTTCCCTCTTTTCCTCACTTAGTTTGTTTTGAGCATTGTTTCAGTTGCTTTATTGTACTGGGTGGCATATGGCCTTTGTTTCTAGGGCCTTAGCATTTTTATGTTTTCTAACTCTTCCTGAGTATAGCTTAAGGGGGGGTGTTGGAGACATTTACCATCATACACACTCTTCAGTCAAATTGGCCTAGTTAAACCACTATCCTAAGTTTAATTGACATCAAGGAGCATTAATTACCATCATCCCAGTCACTCCCACGCCTACCTACAGTCAAGGAGGATAACTTAGCCTTCCCTACAGTCAAGGAGGCTAACTGGAGCACTCTAGGGGTTATATGGGTGACATTCATGCACCTAATTGCTAACTGGGGGTTACTTTCAGTTCAACCAATCAGTTACAGTCAGTTAAGGCGCCTCCATGCATTAAATATATTATTTAATCATTATTTATTGATTATTTTATTATTATTTAATGAACTGGAGTGAACTAGGCGCCTTCACCAACTTCTGATGGTCAGTTCAGCTTCAGTTAACCTCATCAAGGTTTATTGGAGTTAGGCAGTACTAGAACTTGATGGTTGGTTGCTATGACATGTGTTTGATCTCCTTCAGTTGAGATTAAGTCATTTATTGCACTCCAACTTCAGTTAGGATTGGTGAGTCAATTAAGGTTTTTTGTCAAGTGGTTAACTGAGTGGTATTGCATGGCAAAGAGTCAGTTAAGCTAGACTCATGTATGGGAATTCGAATTGTCCCTTAGTTATTCGAATTATTCATTGAGTTAAGCTATGGCTCATGCATGGGAATTGTAATCCTTTATTGTTTATATAATATACAGAGAGGAAACTTATTTGGTTCTTGAAAATTTCCAATTCATGAGTAATTGTTAATAATTCTTTGATGAGATTGAATCTTAGTTCCTATATCATGTGCAAGAATTAATAACATGTACCACTTCACCCTAACAAAAGTGACAATCTCATCAATAGCTTTAAGCTCTAGAAAGATCCTATCTATGCATTTATTAATATTAATTGTTATATTTTTGTTTCATTAATATTATAATGTTCTATGATAATATATTACTAATCATTAGTTGATATTTTCTTAGTCTCATTATTCCAAGTTTTTATCTCAAAAAGTTACATAATCTTTGCCTAATGTTTATACTACAACACTTTTATTTTCTTTCTAGAATTCACGTAGTCATAATCCAGAGAATGTGCCAAAGGCAGGGCTTTCTCTCATATCTATTTTTTTTTCTCTTAGGTATAAAAATACCAAGATCCATCAATAAGCATGATACTTTTGGATTTATGATAATGATTTACTAATGCCTTGGGATTTTGTGGCCATATTCTCCCCTCTAAGTTCTTCCTCATTAAAAAAAAATGGTTGAAAATTTCAAGCTTGTTTTCTCAACAACATTACCTCTTCACTATTATTATTTTTGTCCCTGTTTCCATTTAACAAATTTTTTTTTTTTTATTTCATATATTTATCTTCTAAAATTATTCAAGTCTTTTATTTAAGCATTACATATTATAATTAATTAATTTAATGAATAGGGAGAATGAGAGTCGTGATTTTGAGATTACTTTGATCAATACATGATGTTTCTTCCAACATAAATAACCTAGGATAACAATAATGTGGTTAGAACTTTATGCTTATATCCAAATTGCTAATAATACTCCTTCTTCTTCCCCAAAGTTCAGTTTTATTAGGTTATTAGACTCTCCTCGAGAATTTAACCCTGTAAAATAAATGTCAAGTAAAAAAAAATTATAAATAGAGAGTGATACTCTGTTTGGAATATCTTTTATTTAAGCCTCACATATCCTAATTAATTAATTCATTACATTATATCTTGACTGGCCATGAAATTGACAATATCTAAATTAAGTCTTTCAACAAACTAATAGCATGTACCCATTTAATTATTTGGTATATAATAGTTCAAAAACCAAACTATACCTACAAATGTTGAAACACACTCATTCATGAAAAAATAAGCAGCATTGATCAAAGCCTTGATCTTCGTCTCTTGGAATTGACTTTTTTTTAATCAAATTTACTGTAGAGAAAAAATATTATAAATCAAATTTTTGTAAGATTTGTTTCACTCTTTAAACGTATTTTTTTGAAAAAAAAAATAATTCTTTGTTATTTATAGAGAATTAAAAGTAACATATCATATTTATAGGGAATCAAAAGTAACATATTACATCATCTAAAATTTATGTCAAAATCGAACCGACTATATAAAAAAAACACCAGCAAGCTAATAAACCATACAAAACTATAAAATAAATCTAAACAGAAGACCCATTTTAAAGTTTACCTCCATACAATCCAAATGCGTCAAGAAAAACTATCACACCCAAAAAAGCCCCCAAAAAGTAGATCAACCCATAAGCAATGTCAAGTTCAATATTGAAACATGTTTATAGTGCCTTCACTAGTCTTGAAATTGAATGTATTAACTCTTTTTTTTCAAGAAGAAAAAAGCCTGTCCCTGATCTTCTATTAAGAATCAAAGGGAATCTAAAGTGCTGACCCAAGAATGGGTTACATCCAAGAGAAGTATACAACTTATACAAGTAAATTCACCTCACTACCAGTCGCAGCCGGGGGGACAATAGCGAATCAACAGAGTAAGAGTTCCCATCAGTAAGCTTTCTCATCATAAAGTAGATCTGTCAAGTAAACCATATCTATTGTGGGCCAAGGAGATCAGAGTAGCAAACTAAAAGAGCCCGCTCCAAGAGAATTTGATATATAGAAAAAAAGGGGGTAAGCTCCTCAAGCAAGCATAAAAATAGCTAGAAAGTCTCATGAGTGACCAAGTGATCCTTAGTAAATTCAGAGAAGCAAACAAAACCTGGAGCCAAGGTGAAAGCAGTTTTAGAGAGGCGGTCTGCAATCTGATTGTGTTCACGGTAGATATGGTTGATTGACAAACTAGGAAAGCATGTGAAGAGATTTCTAGTTTCCCTGCACCAATGGAAAATATCAGGTAGGGAGAGAGTAGTGGATCCCTTTTCCCAGTTGATGATGACTGAAGAGTCACCAAAAATATGGATTATGGGAATCCCCATCATTTGGGAAGTATGTAAAAGAGCCCATAAGCCGAGCAGTTCAACTTTTGTTTTGGTGCTATTTCCCACCCCCAACGCAAACTCGAAGGTGTGTGAATCATTCAGGTATAAGCTGTATCCGACACCACCAACATTATTTTCCAAAGCCCCATCAAAAAAACCATATGGAAATACCATGCTTGGAAAAGGCCCAATCTCTCTGATGTTTTTAACTTTGACAGCCATAGGATAGTACAGTTGCATGGAATAATAGATCTGGTACAAAATGCTTAGGGCATATAGTTTCTTTCCCTTGAATATATATAAGTTTCGAGCTTTCCAAATTGCCGATATAGTGTGGAAAGGGATAGTATAGTGAGCAGAGTGCCTGGATAATTTTGCAATCCAATGGTTAATGAACAGGCCGAGAGTCGTAGATCATGAAGGAGGAGATATATGGAACTGATCGCATATGTGAGAAATGACATTCTTCCAGATAGAACAGTGAGAGAAAATATGCAGAACTGAATCTTCATCATTATTGCAGGGAGCACAAATACCTGGTCCATACCAACCTCCTTTCTGGAGGTTATCCCATGTAAGTATTTTGTTCCTTAAGACAAGCCAGATAAAGCATCCAATTTATGGCAATAACCATGTGATGCTCTGAAAATTTGGAGATGGATTTACATGGATTTGTTATCTATGAATTCTAGAAGCAATAGTCATGTGCTTGTTAATTAATTTAAATTAAAATGAAAGCGGCTCCACATTGCTGTTTGGTGCAATGCATGGTGCAAGGTGGCCTTGAACTTAGTTTATTATAATAATATATTTAGTATAATTTTTCTAAAAATATCATAGCTATAAGTTATCATTTAAATAATAATAAAAATTGTGTAAGTGTCTTTGAACTTTATATATATATATATATATATATATATATATATATATATATATATATAATTCAGAGTCTATTTTATTGAGAAAAAGTAGTGTTACACATAAAAGCACAAAATTGTGTATCCAATTTGCAGATAGGAAGAGACAGAAAAAAGAAACCAGCCTACCCATGAAGGGAAAGCAAATTGGAGTAGTCAAATATACCCTCCCTTCTAGAGGGAAAATAGATCCATACAGCATAGATTTTAAGACATTTGCAAAGAAACTTCAAGCTTAGCTTGGTAAGCATAAACATGGGAGGCAACAATCCTAGAAAATTTCTCAAAAAGATGAGAGCCTGAAACATAAAACCTATCCTAGAATTTAGTGAAGGGTTCCTCGATTATGGGAGTCCCAAAACTGATACCAAGCTACACATCCTTTCCATTGGTGTCATCTGCATCGTCATTGGAATCATCCTCATCGATAGAGTTTGCACTAAAACTCAACCCATCCTTGGCATTGGAACTGGCTTGCTTGACCAGCAGAGGCTCAGTCTTTTTGGGGATCGCCACATTGGGAGGGGATTTTCCTGTAGAAGTGACAAGACGTCTCTGAGGTGGGGGTGGCACTATAGCGACATCTGTGGGATCTGGTGAAGGAGAAGGGACAGGGATGACAGAGGGTGGAAAAAGTGGGGGCAAAAGGAGACAGGGGAGCACAGGGACAAGGGATACCAGGACCAACTGGGTTAAAATCATGGATAGGAGCAGCAACGTGGAGGTTGAAAGAGAGGAGAATGAGGTGATTTAGTAGGTTTTTAACAACCCATTATTTACTTCGGTGTTTTGTAGTGCGGTTAGATGCTGATAGGGAGCTGGTGAGATCGTCCTCCCAATCATCGATCAGAGTACGTAGGGGAGCCAAAACTTCAATGTCATAGCTATCAGAGCTGGATCAGGAATTGAAGGGTGTGTCCCTTGGACAGTTAGCACCCCTGCATGTGCATCCCCTGTTGGGTATGTTGTGTTGCCTATGTCGCATGATACAAACAGTGTACACGAGAGCAAGAAGCAAGAAAGTTGTAGGAGATAGTGCTTGAAAATCACCTGTAGGAGGTTGGTGGAGAGGAACAGAGATGAACAGGGGAGGGAATGTTTGGTTTCTGGTGAACTTAACACCCCAACATGAAACCACATACACATCAAGGCAGGAGATCATTGTGTTGACCTCATCATCCCAGGATTTGTCTTCAAGGAGAACACGTCGAGTGAGGGATTTAGGAAGCACTGCAAATTTAGAAGGAGGAGGCCAATACTAGCAATACATTAACATGATGTCAGGATGGTGATGTTTGGGCATGATGGTGTGCCCCATCAGCAAGATCATGTGGGTTGTGTTGCCCCATGGGCTCTGGTGTCCCGTCTCCCATACCTTGTGGGTCGTGGTGCTTTGTGTCACCTGCATCCGAGGAACTTGATTTATTATATTATATTTATTATAGTAATATATTTATTATAATTCTAGGGAGGCAGGTGCATGAGGGGTCATTTTTTACCTTGATGGAAAAATCATGAAGACCTCATTTGGGGCCTTGAAATCAAGACGAATAATGAGGCAGAATGGGTGGTGCTCCTTCATGGCCTAGAAATGAAAGACTGGGCATCCACCATGAATCTTCTCATCTTTGGTGACTCTCGTCAAGTTATCCTAAAGGTGTGCTCAGGCTACTCCATAGGATCCATCAACTACAAGAAATTCTTTAACCAGATTTCCCTTCTAATTATACTCTCTCACACTACTTTTCATGACATACTCAAGAAAAAACAATGTCTTAGTTGATCACTTGGCCAACAAAGGGGCCTCCTTGCCTTAAGGTTCTATGATTTATAATGACCAAGGTGTTAGTTTTAAGTTCATTCCCTAATCTAACCAAACACCCTCCTCTTGTCTTGATCTCACCCTTCTCCCCCTCGAAGGGTCATGCCTTCCTCTCTCCATCCTTGACTTGCACTCTCTCCTTTGTCAATCATAGTGACTACTCTGCAGACATGTCGCCTCCTCCTCTACCACATCTTTACTACCCATCCTCTCATCTTGTGCAAGCCAAATCCTCGATAGGTCACAAAAGTGACAGGGATCCCCATCTTATCTTGGATGTTCCCATCCATTTTCCTCATATGCATTCTAGCTTTGTTGATAAAGGCTCTATGTTTCTTGGTGATGCCCAACCTCCCAAGAAGTCGTCGCTCTTTAGGCTTACCCCTCTCCAAGTTTTGGCTTTGACTCACTATTTTATCTCAGACGCTCCCCTTCTTCTGCCTCATATGCATTTTGTCTTTGTTTATGAAGGATTTATGTTTCTTATTGACACCCAACCTCCTGTGAAGTCATCACTCCTCATACTTACCTATCTCCAGGATTTGGCTTCGGCTCTCTTAGCTCATATAGGAGCTCTAACCATGGTGAATAAAGGAACAGGTTCTGGGTATACTACTGTTAAGGCAGGGCAGGACAACCTCAAAAAGCATATGTGAATACTCTTAGATTTTGTGGAAATAGGTGTTGAAGATAATAGAAACATGGCTTCATACATTAATCATTTGCATGATCATTTGGTATCCAAAATCAAGTTCTTGTCCAACCAGATTAGCTGCCACGACTCTCGCATAGATGATCATGGAAGAGACCTCAAAGCTAATGGCTATGGTGGATATCATAAAGGAAGAGGTGTTGAAGCTTTCCCATATGAATCAATGCAGCCACTATCAAGACTCTCCTAATGAAGAAGCTCAACCTATGGAAGGCATTTCAATCACCCATCCCATGGGGTTTTCAGGAAAACCAAAATAATTCCTTGTGTTCAGTCTATGTTTTTATGTATATTTTTGAACCAACACTCTGTTTATATTTACTCCTCCTTAGTTACGGTTAACAACAAGAACTCCTTAGCAATTTTTAGTTGGATTCCAACTATATTGGTAATTTATGTAGATCTCTTATTATAGCTCTTCTTTCTCAGAATTTTTCTTGCTATATACTAAATTGTTGTGCAAATCCCTTTTTAATATATATATTTTATTGTTTCTGTTAATATATATATATATATATTCCTTTAGAAAAAAGTCATAGCTATAATTAGTCATTTAAATAATAAAAATATAACTATATTTCTTTAAAAAAAATGGGATATGATTTTCAAAGTAAAATTTAATGTCCCAAACTTGGCATTGGGTCACAATGGCCAAATCACATTCTCCATATTCATGAAAGTTATCAAATGGATGCTAAAAGTCAAATAATTGCCAAGGAGGAAAATCGCTAGTTTCCTAGGTTGGGGGTGGAAGCTTTGAGATTTGGAATAAGGGGGATAATAAATGATGTTTAGACATTATAAGGGAATAAAAATAATTGATCTTATGAAATAAATACAAGAGACAATGGAAGTGGTAATAGATCATGAAGACACATGGAGACTATGGGGCCCACACTAGCTAGAATTCCTATGTTAAATGGTATCTTTCTCTTGCAAATTTGAATATATGGGAAGTATAATGTTCTTGTAAGGATTATAATGTTAATATACTTTTCCATATACTTCATATGTCTAATTTGGTATGAATTGTAACTTACATGGGAGAGGAAGAGCCAAATGGGAGTTTCATGGAAACTTGGCTAGATTCCCCTTACATTTATGAAAGCTATGACACCAATGATGGATATTCTATGACAGTTATGACCCAATTCAGATATGAAGGATGAAATACTAACATAATAACATGTCAGTCCTTAATATAGCATATTTTAGGTCGAAATTGGGATTTGGAGAAGGCCAAGAGGCTCCTACTCAAATTCAGGAGAAGAGGGAAGGTGAAGAGAGGCCACATGGCATAGCATGAGAAGCCACACTAATTCGACTTGGATTTGGTTTATATATGGATTTGGAACCTTATAATACAAATAATTTTTATAAAATACAAGGATCATCCATGAGAATAAAATTTTTCTCATTTGTGAAATTGTCAGTTGTGAATTGTGAGAGCTAGTGGATGACTAGTTTTCTTGCTTAAGCCAATTTTGAGGGTGAAAGATTCCCATCCTAGTTAGTGTTTGGAGAGGCCACTCAGGTATTTCATGGAGATTTAATGGAGTCTTATTTGTAGGTGTAATCTATAGGAAATCATGTGGATTCTTCTATTGCAACACTCTCTCTCAACTATTTCCAGTTTTCACACCATATTCATGCCAATGGAGAGATTGCGATTTGGGTGAGCTATTGATCTCTTTGGGGAAGATTATAATTCCAATTATATTATGTTATGATTTATATCCTCTTTATTTCATTTTCATAATACTATCAGGTCGAAATACCCAAAATAATTCATGTAAAAATGTTGAACAATGAAGAAATAGTGTCATTTCCCTACTATCTTGTTGTGAACCATTGTAATGCTGATGATTTCGAATTGGGAGAGCCTTTCATTGTCCATTTATGATTGGAATAAATTAAATATTCTCTGTTATTAATTCTCATCAATTTTCAAGTCGATATTCCCAAGAGTTGTATGTCAAAATGACTTTTAATGAGCAAACAATGACCATTTCCACTCTATTTTGATATATGCCATGGCAATGCTTATTATTTTGAATGGAGGAATGTATCTATAATAAATTTATGATTTAAGGACTGTAATTAATTTTTATTTCAATTCTCATGTTTAGTATTTAATAATTGGAATCTATTTTACTCATTTTTATTGCATTGGGAGAAGATTTGGTGCATTTTCCCCAAGGGTCGAATTTGTGACTTGGGAGTTGTTTTGGAAAGAGTCATAACAGAATGTATAAAGTGAACCATGATGCATATGAGACTTTGAAAATGTCCCTTACACATAACCAGCCTCTGTTAATAAATTCAATTTACTTTGGGATCATTTGTGAAGCCATTTCTGGCAATTACCCGAGGGGAATTGGAGCCCCAATTCGCTAGTAAAGGATCCTACTTTGAACAAAACATTAAACAAGTTTGTAGATGTAATTGGGAGGTCAAAAAACATACATGAGAATTATATTTATGTTATATTATCATTCATGTACCTTCAGATAAAATTTATAAGCATTTGGGTCAATTTGGAGATCTAGACATCAAAACTAATCAAGAGCCAAAATTAAGAAAAATTGGAAAGTTGAGCATTTTAAAAAAAATTCCAAAAAGGGGACATTACAGTGGTATCATAGCATGGAATTGGCACCTATTGAAGTTATGGATGGTATATATGAATTGAATAAATTCATTAAGCCATGTGGTGATGATATGTCCAGGCAGGTTAATCAAGCATTCAAATTGGCACATAAAACTATTCATTGTGAAGACCTTAATGATTGGTTGAAGGAATTTATAAAAAATAATTTAAATAAGAACTCATTAAGGAATAATAATCAATTCACAAGTAGGGAGGAGACCAAGGAGCTACAAATTTCTGTGGGTGATGAAGAAGAAAAGGAATTACATGAAGATGATCGAAATTCACTCCCAAATGACTTTGAAAAAGATGAGGAAACATCACATGAGAAGGAAGAAGAGTACCTTGAAACTATTGAATATAATTCTGAAACAAATTCTACTATGTACATTGACCAAAGAGCATCTACTGATGGATGCTTTAACTATGAAGGAGTACCTACCAATGGGTGCTCACAACTCTATGTTGGTGACATAGAGATCAGATTTCAAAATGTTGTTGCAAGCCAAAATTCCATTAAACATGAAAATGAAGACCTTGTAGCAGTTGAAGAAGAAACAAGATAAACTTCCCCATCACCACTTGAGCTTCATGAAGTTGGTCCAAGCAAGAAGGAAGAAGATGAGGATGTTAATTTGCAAGAGTCTCATTTTCTTGAAGGGTCCTTAAAGATGGATGAAAAGAAGATCCAAGAGGCCCTTAGCATACTCCATGACACTCAAGCATTGGTATCAAATTCTGGTTGGAGAGCTAATTCCTTGGAGGAGCCATCCTTCCTTGAAGACATGGAGAATATCCAAAGAGCAAAGTGAAACATCAAAGGTAATTTCATGTCTTTTCTTTTTGATGGAAAAAATGTCATTGAGCTTAGTGAATGTTTACATGAATCCTACTTGAAGAATAATGAAGTTATTCATAAGCTCACAATTCAAAATGAGCAACTTCTTGAAAATTTGCAAAACACTTGTTTTTTCCTCCTATGTTTCAGATTGTCAAATGGTAGATTGTTTGGAGGATTCTCATGACATGGTGGAACATGAGAAATTTGGAAATTTGAATGTACTTGATGTATTTTAATATGTGCTTGAAGAGATCCAAACACTTGATGTGGTTGAAGAGGAACTTGAATTGTCTCTTGATGAAGGGTATGCAATTTTTAAAGAAGAACATGATTCCTCTACATTGGAAGCAATCTATGACAAAGGTTTCATACCCTTGAAGGAGCTGCATAATCCTACCCTTGTGGATCCTTCACATTATGACAATTTTGCACTTAATGATCATTTGGGTGAGTTGGTTCTTTCTCCTACATCCTACACTTCTAAATTTTGCAGTAGTCATCCTAATGAAGTATGGGTGAAAGGTTTCTTTTTGATGGTGCCACATGAAGAGCATGGAAATTATATTTCTCCTTTTGATGATGTAATTATTAGAGAACCATCTTATTTACATTTTCAGAATAATCCTTGTTTACATTATGATTATACACATCTACATGGGTGCACCTATGATGTTCACTTGAGTCACTTGGAGACTCATGATTTTCCTTGCTCCTTGCCTAGTCTATTTGATGTTGGAGGAAATTCATCACACACTTGGGTGAAGAGATATGTGATTGAAGAACATTGTTATTGGAAGAAAAATCCTCTGTTATTTCATGATGATCTACAAGTTCAGGGGTGTATTGATGAGACTTCTTTGATCCACTTGAAGTCTTGATGTTTTCTTTGCTCATTATTTGGTTCAGATTTTGGTGGAGGTTCTTCATTCACTCCTTGGATGGAAGAACATATGGCTGATTATATTGATGCACATTATATATTTTTGGAGCATAATAGTGGGACATGGGATCCTCACCTATGTCATTGGAGAAAATTTGATTGGTCACTTGAAGCTTGTATGCACTTGGAAAATGGTAGTATACTCATTGGGAGGTATAAGCACTTTCATGATTGATTGGTGAGGCACCTCCTTGATGTACATTCTTATTATGTTTTTATATACTTTAATGATATATATTATGCACTCATGATTTTTGGAAGAATGCATACAAGAAAATGGGATCCAGGAATTCTCTTTTCAAGTGGTATGGGTTGGAGAGCACTCTTAATTATTGGAGTGCAATGCAAGCAATGGGACCCTGGTATAGTTTTTAGTCCGATTGATTTCAAATTATTTGGGAAACAAGAAGTATGGGAGATGGATTCCCCACTTAATAAGGTGATGTTAATTAGAGTAGTGCAGTAGCAAGCATGGTGGTTCCTCTCTGAAATCTTCATGGAATATCAAAGACTCAAAGTGGGAAGCTTAGTGCCAACTTCAAAGAATCATACAGAAAGCAGGTTCTTCAACAACCATGTTTGAAAATGCTTGAGGACAATCAATATTGGGAAGGGAGGATTTGTAATGTCCCAAATTCGGCATTGGGTCACAATTGCCAAATCACATTCTCCATATTCATGAAAGTTGTCAAATGGATGCTAAAAGTCAAATAATTGCCAATGAGGAAAATCACTAGTTTCCTAGGTTGGGGGTGGAAGCTTTGAGATTTGGAATAAGGGGGATAATAAATGATGTTTAGACATTATAAGGGAATAAAAATAATTGATCTTATGAAATAAATACAAGAGACAATGGAAGTGGTGATAGATCATGAAGACACATGGAGACTATGGGGCCCACACTAGCTAGAATTTCTATGTTAAATGGTATCTTTCTCTTGCAAATTTGAATGTATGGGAAGTTTAATGTTCTTATATGGATTATAATGTTAATATAATTGTCCATATATTTCATAGGTCAAATTTGTGATTAATTGTAACTTACATGGGAGAGGAAGAGCCAAATGGGAGTTTCATAGAAACTTGGCTAGATTCCCCTTACATTTATGACAACTATGACACCAATGATGGAAATTCTATGACATTTCTGACCCAAGTCAGATATGAAGGTTGACATACTAACATAATAACATGTCAGGCCTGAATACAGCATCTTGGAGGTCGAAATTGGGAGTTGGAGAAGGCCAAGAGGCTCCTACACAAATTTGGGAGAAGAGGGAAGGTCAAGAGAGAGGCCACATGGCATAGCATGAGAAGTCACACCAATTCAACTTGGATTTGGTTTATGGATGGATTTGGAACCTTAGAATACCAATAATTTTTATAAAATACAAGGATCATCCATGAGAAGAAGTTTTTTCTCATTTGTGAATTATGAGAGCTAGTGGATGACTAGTTTTTTTGCTTAAGCCAATTTTGAGGGTGAAAGATTTCCATCCTAGTTGGTGTTTGGAGAGGCCACTCAGGTCTTCCATAGAGCTTCAATGGAGTCTTATTTGCAGGTGTAATATACATGAAATCATGTGGATTCTTCTATTGCAGCACTCTCTCTCAACTATTTCCAGTTTTCACACCATATTGATGCCAATGGAGGGATTGCGATTTGGGTGAGCTATTGATATCTTTGCGGAAGATTATACTAACAATTATCTTATGTTATGATGTATATTCTATGTATTTCACGTTCAGAATACTCTCAGGTTGAAATACCCAAAATGATTCATGTAAAAATGTTGAACAATAAAGAAATAGTGTCATTTCCCCACTATCTTCTTGTGAACCATTGTAATGCTGATGATTTCGAATTGGGAGAGCCTTTCATTGTCAATTTATTATAGAAATCAGTTCAATATTCTCTTTTATTAATTATTATAAAGTTTCAAGTCTAAATTACCAAGAGTTATATGTCAAAATGACTTTTAATGAGCAAACAATGACCATTTCCACTCTATTTTGATATATGCCATGGTAATGCTTATTATTTCGAATGGAGGAATGTATATTTGATAAATTTATGATGGATGGAATGATATTAATGTGTATTTAAAGTATCATGTTCATTAATTAATCATTGGAATCCATTTTACTCATTTTTATTGCATTGGGAGAAGATTTGGTGCATTTTCCCCAAGGGTTGAAATTGTGACTTGGGAGTTGTTTTGGAAAAAGTCATAACGGAATGTATAAACTGAACCATGATGCATATGAGACTTTGAAAAGGTCCCTTACACATAAACAGCCTCTTTTAATAAATTCAAGTGACTTTGGGATCATTTGTGAAGCCATTTCCGATCATTACCTGGGGGGAATTGGAGCCCCAATTTGCTAGTAAAGGCTCCTACTTTGAACAGAACATTAAACAAGTTTCGAGAGGTAATTGGGAGGTCAAAAAACATACATGAGAAATATATTTAAGTTATATTATCATTCATGTACCTTCAAAGAAAATTTGGCAGCATTTGGGTCAATTTGGAGGTCTAGACATCGAAACTAGTTAAAAACCAAAATTGAAAAAAACTGGAAAATTGGGCATTTTAAAAAAAAATTCAGAAAGAGGACATTACATAAAACACTTCTCATTTAAGTAATAAAAATTATAAAAATTAAACACTGATCTATAATATAAATATAAACATTAATCTATTTATCAAAGATTCTGTGGTCCTTTAGTGGAGTTAAATAGATTTCATTGCATCCACCTGGTTTGAATTCAGCAAAGATCAAAGGCCTTATAAAACGTCAAAATAATAAGAAAAATAAGAAAAAGTGGAATGATATCTGTATTTCGCTCTGATTTCTCATCACGCTAATGGTTTATTTAATACGTTACTTTACAAGAAATGGGACTGTAAAATATTAAAAATGAGCCACAGTCGACAGGCATTCTATGAATGTTCAGGGTTGTAGGGGACAATTCACAACTTATCATTTTTAAATGTTCAAGGTTTTTGGGGAACATTTCACAACTTATCAACTTGTTCTGCGAATGTTATGGGTTTTGGGGCATTCTGTGAATTTTTTTATATGGTCAAACCCTAATAATAGTCGGATGCCATGAAATTCCCTGAATTAAAAAGTTTTTAAATGATTTTGCTCTTTATATGGCCAAACCCTAATTAGCGCCGACGCCCTGAAATTCCATGCAATTAAAAAAAGTTTTAAAATGATTTTGCACTTTATATGGTCAAATCCTAATCATCGCTGGATGCCATGAAATTCAATGCAATTAAAAATGTTTGTTAAATGATTTTGCACTTTATATGGTATTAAAAATGTTTTTAAAATAATTTTTCACTTTATATGGTCAAACCCTAATCATCGCTGGATGCCATGAAATTCCATTCAAATAAAAAAGTAGTCAACACACTGTTATTTGAACAATTCTTGATTATCTTATGCACGCCTTGTTTTCATTTTTGAATTTGAAGTGGGTAACATATTTGCTGAGTGCCATCGCCACCGTTACCAATGTTTTGAGTCTAAATATAAAACCCCAATTGTTAACATTTCAAGATAATCTTTAATGCCATCGAGAGAAAATAACGTTCCATCCGAGTAACCATACCGAACTGGTCGGAGCCATCATATTTGAGCATGTCCATCTTTGGGAAACGATGCCATGAAATTTGATCCTCAAAAGAGTGAGGTTGGGTTTCCATGGTGAGAGTGTGGGAGCCTTGTTCTTTAGAGACCACTATTTCATGGGTTTTCATGGGTTGTAGCATTGAAATTTTGGGATGAATCCCACATGTTTAGTAATAATAGTCACCATATGTTCATGGTTAGTAAAAATGTTGTTGTTTGCGTCCACTTCGAGTTGTAGTTGGTTGAATGAGTGTCTCAAGGTGGAAGTGGTTGTTCAAATGACTATTTCGAAAACACAACCATTTCTTGCACGCCTTGGGTATGATCCTCGTTGGAATCCTCCATGTGGCTCTAGCTGTGGGTGTGTGACATGGAAGATGAAAATTATGAACGACAAATTGGAGAAAGGAAACGGGCTGATAGAGATATGTTCAAAATGATCAACACAATGCAAGGGTTTTGTTGAGTTAGGTCACAAATAAGGGTTTATGGAACTTCTCAAAAGGGTTGTAAAATATATATCAAAATGATAAGTGTGATGCAAGGATTCATTTGAGATAGGTCACAAATAAGGGTTTATGGTGTTGTTATATTTTTTCTACTCTAATAGCAATGTTACTCACTTTTGAATATTAATACACTCAGAAAATAATACCTTATGGATACAAAGATGTAGGAATTTTGTCCGTGGCCCATAGAGAATATGGTTATTCACTAATTACTTTGATAAAATGTCCAAATTCTTTTTGGATGCAAATATGTAGGAATCTTATTAGCGGGTTATACAGATAACGGTTTCCAAAGTCCCAAGGGAAAGGGATATTTAGGTTATATAGCTCTGTAATATACATGTGGAGTCTAATAGTAGAACTCAAACCAATCTCACATGGCTATAAATAAGGAGGCTCAACACTGCCCTTAGTTGTACTCCATAACTACCTAGTATGCGCGAGTAATATTTTCTAGTGATTTGCTTTGTGCCACTATAGAAATAAGATTTCCAATCAGATTATATATACAAGTGGTTTTGGATTTTCTATGGGGGTCTCAATATACCTGATGGTATGTGGAAGTGATATTTCATCTGCAAGTGTTTTCAAATGTGGTGCTACTTGAAGTGGTACCAATAGAGGTTACAATGATTTCCAACAAATGTGTGGCAAGTACCAATTATATCTTCTATATGTATGCTTCCCCAACTATATTTTTAATATCTATATGACAGATTGTTTTGATTATTTAAAGATGCGAGAACACATCTCTAGGCTAAAAAAATATACAAAAATCTAAAGGTGCGTCAGCTTAGAAAAATTGGCTCTAAATACACTTGTGGTATACTTTATCCTATAAGTTAGCGCAACAATAAGGTAAAAGAGGTAGACAATTGCGATAAACTGAATGCTATAGAGAATAATAACTGAGCAAGAGATAAGAGAAATGCACTAGAATTTGCTCATGTATTATGGAAAACAATGATGGAATCAAATTTCACATGCCTCTTAAAGTTGGGTGACCTTTCATTTGATTAGGGATCAGAGACAATAATTCTGAGCACAACAATTCATAGCCTTATGTCTCTTTAGATAGGATTAAAAGATAAAAAA
>LPNX011177371.1:95328-115328 GCA_001517045.1 Pseudotsuga menziesii | reverse complement strand
CTTATACCTCAAGCCAGGCTACTGATTTGTTATAATCTAGGTGGTACCACATCATAATATGACACCGAATACTGACAAAAGGATGAAGGTTACAGAACCAAATTATTTAAAACAAACTGATATTATGGTATTTGTACAACCAAAGTCAAGCATGAGAAAACACCTTTAGAGCCGAACTGTAGAGAAGGCACCCTATACCAAGATAAAACCCATACAACAAATTTTATAACAACACATAGGACAGATCCCAAGCGAAGGGTTGAGAAGACTCTTTACCTCCTGGTTTTGTTGCAGCCCTGCTCACCAAAGCCGGATGCTGAAAACCTAAGCACATGGTCAAGAAGTCAATTTTATCTTCCATCCATTTAACAGAGATTTCCAGAGACTAGATGAACGATAGAACAACATTCTGCTCAGAATCTGGAGATGAATTGTCCTGACTAGGTGATTTCCCATCCCATTCAGCTCGGTCCACCAAGTTTTTCATGACCCAGAAAATAGCAACGGCTTTTTCATAAAGACTCACCCGACCAACCGTGTGGCCAAGATCCAGGATCCATTCCTGAACCTTCTTAGCTTCCTCTTTCAGCTTCTGGGAGTCTAGTTCATCCCAGAGCCTTCGTTCCATTGCGTTAATATGATTTTAAATCTCTTGTGGGAGTTCTAACTCAAAAATGTGAGATTCCCATAAAGATTTACGTTGCGCACGAGAAGCTATATTGGACAAGTTAGTCAGGGATTGCTCCTATTTCCATTTTCCTTTGTCACTCATCTTCATAAACCAGAGATTTATCAACAAGCCACGAATAAAACGCTCACAGCAATAACTACCATGATCACCCAAAGAGTATCTGATAACCCTGCATCAGATTATATAACCTCATGGATGCGTTTGAAATGATGGACATGATCTACGTAATAACTTCACAATCCTTTACACAAGTCCCGTGATCAAACTCGCCATTAATATCTTTGATGCAAACCTCAGATCTCAGTACATAATACATACCATTAACCATCACAAATAAGGAAACATATGCCTGAGGCATCATATTTAAAACAGAGCTCATGTCATCGATGTGAAAACCACGTTGACACCTTGCCAAGGCCACGTGCTTGGAGCTAAACTAAAACAGTATTTTAATTATTAATTCGAGCCTCCACCTGGAAACTAGTACAATCGTTTGAGATAAGATCTTGACACCGATATTCGGCTGTCCTATCCGATAGCATGTTCGACGCTAGAGATCTAAAAGGACAACACGCATCAACTCCCATGTTAGCCAGATAGTTAGCCACATTGTTACCATTCTGGCAGACATGTGTAAAACTGACCACTTTCCCAGGGATGAGGATTGATCTAAGAGATGCCATTCAACTTTCCATGCACCAGGAAGATGAGACTTTAGCGATTTGGGAACCATTCTAAAGTTTAGAAGCTAGGTGAATTATCACTTGAGAATCTCCCTCCACTATGAGATGTTCGTGGAAATGTCCTAGTACCCATTCAAGCCTCTGGATTAGACCTTCAATCTCTACTCCATTGTTTGATTCAATACCGAGGAACCCATATCCATAGCTGAGCATTTTCCCTATGTTATTACGAAGAATGAAGCCATATCGTGCCTTCCCGGGATTAGCCTTGGATGCACCATCAAAATTTAGTTTTAGGAAACCCTTAGGAGGGGGATTCCAATATTCTAGACTTAGTTTAAATGAAAGGGAGTTCTGGTCAGTCTGGATAGAAACCCCACAATTAGAAAAACTCCATTCTCCTATAATTTGCCTTTCCATCCCTGTTAATTCGAAATATTTTGTATCTCAAGTTGATAGTGAAATGGTTTCCTTCATTTTGGCTTGCAAACAGTGCCATACATTAAAGAGCAAAGAAGTTATAGAACAGAAAATTCTAGAATTTCGTTCATTCCAAATGACCCATAATAGAAAATTTGGAAAGATTTCCCAAAGACGGTTTAGAACACGACTCTGGAAAGGGTTTTTAGGCCATTGGATCAGAGTTCCAATGGGGTTCTGCTTAATTCAGGCTGAACGACGAAACAAAGTTGCACCATGATCCCATAAAGCTGCCAAAAAAGGACAATCATTCAGAAGATGCAAAGATGTTTCCTTTGCTTGGTTACAGAGAGGGCACTGGTAAGGGCCAAACATCCCTCGTTTTTGTAAATTTTCTCCAGTTAAAATTCTTTTATGTAAAACCAGCCAGCTGAAGATAGTAATTTTGGGCCATAATTGTTTCCCCCAAAGAGAATTCCAAGGAAGGGTAGAAGGATTTTTAGAGGAACGAAAGAGAAGGGTATAAGCCTCTTTGAGAGAAAATACCCCTTTTGGTCCATATCCCCACCGAAGATTATCCTTACCTTCCTATCTTCGAATACAACGCAGGGTGAGCTCTTCTTTGAGTTGATAACATTCCTGCATAGGACCAAGCCTATCCAACCAACTCTGAGTCACCCATGGTCGACAAAAGATTCTGAATGCGGAGACCCCCAGAGATCAACAACTTTGCATAAATTTCTGTTGATACAATCTTCTTGAAGCTTAGGGTACTGCCCTGAACGCTCCAACAGAGGAAGTTGTTGCTAGGCATCCTCCCAGAAACGAGCAGATTGTCTGTCACATATTTCCCAAAGACCATGATGTTGAATTATACTATGGCCTGCCCAAGTTGTTTTCCAAATATGAGAGCCAGCTTTTTCATCAGAAAACCTAATTAAATCCTGACAATCCCAATGAGGGGCATATTTGGCTACACATAATTTCGCCGAGGGTTCCTGAGAGTGAGTAAGCCACTGCCACCAAAGCTTGTCTTTCGCTAATAACCTTGCTATTTCCAGGTCTCTTAACCCCAAATCCCCCTAAGATTTGGGTTTATAGACACTGTCCCAATTAACCAAAGCCCATTTAAGATGATCCTTAATACCATTCCACAAAAACCTCCCCTGAATATTTCTCAAATCTCATAGAACAGATTTGGGAGTCAACATAGTTGAGAACATATAAGTAGGTAAATCTTGAAGCACTGATTTCATAAGAACCATACGACTCGATAGATTCAAAGATTTCAGGGTCTAATTACTCAACTGTTTCTTAACTTTATCCACTAGTTTGACCTAGGAACTCTTCTTTGCTTGAGTATTAATAAGAGGAGTCCCCAGGAAAGTCCCTGGAAGAAAACCTTCAAAGAACCCAAAGATACGAATAATATTTTTTCGATTAATACTAGGGGTATTAAAGAAGAAAACCTGGGATTTTTGAGTGTTGACTTCCAAACTAGAGGCATTACCAAACTGGTCCAAACAAGTCCGGAAGCCGGAAGCTTCCAAGATCAAAGGATAACCCATCAGCATAGTATCATCAACAAACTGTTGGTGAGAGTGCCGAGCCCCCCTTGGATATTCACATATACCTTTTATAGAATCGGCCTCCTTTGCAGCAAAAATCAAATGTCCCAGACCCTCCGCCATCAGAATAAACACAAAAGGAGATAGAGGATCCCCTTGGCAGATCCCTCCCATAGGAGTTATGATGTTAGAAGGAACCCCATTCACTAGAATTGAGAAAAAGTCCAAATAAATCAAATTCATGTTCCAATTAATCCAAGCCTTACAAAAACCAAATGCTACCAACATTCTTCTGATAAATTGCTAGTTCAGTTTATCATACGTTTTGGCAATATCAAGCTTAACTAACATATGCGACATCTTGTTAAGTTTAATGGAATGTAAAATTTCATGAACTAGAATAATTCCATCTAAAATATGACATCCCTCAACAAATCCCGATTGTTCTGATGAGATTAGATATGGAAAAATGGGTTTTAAACGTTTAGCAATAACCTTGGATATAATTTTGTAAATCACATTACAAAGGATGACAGGCCGAAATTTTTCAGGCGTATATGAACCCACCTTTTTAGGAATCAGAGTTAAGAAGGTAGCATTAAAGGTTGGAAGGATATGCCCAGATATGCATGATTGTTCAACAATATTCCAAACATATAATTTAATCATCTCCCAAAAGTAATGAAAGAAGTTAACATTGAAGCCATCCAGTCTTGGCGTGGTCCCTTCCTTCATTTGGAAGACTACCTCCTGGACTTCTTCAAGAGATATGGATTTCATTAACATCTGGTTTTGTTGCCTCCAAACTAATGAAGGAATGTGGATCATAATGATATCAATGTCAAAATAACGGTCCCTATGAGGATCAAATAAAATATATGAGAAATGAGCATTAAGTAAACACTCCAATTCCTCCCTACCTTCTATGAGGTTACCTACTTCATTTTTAAGTGAATAAATTTTATTTTGAAACCTAGATTGGATCACTGAATGATGAAAGAATTTTGATCTTTTTTCTCCCTTTCGAAGCCATTTAACCTGGTATTTCTGTGACCAAAATAGTTCCTCCTGTTTCTCTCGTTCATCAAGTTGTTTTTCCACCAGTCATTCCTCCTCTAGAAGAGCTAAGGAATAACATTCATTAATCCCAGTGGATTGAATTTCCTGAAGATGGAGCTCCAATCTATTTTTTTCCTTGAAGATATTTCCAAATTCTTCCTTATTCCATTTCTTGATTTTAGATTTCAAAGCTTTCAGGTTCTTTTGAAAATACCACATATTAGTGACCTGAATAGAATGATATTCTTCCCACCATGTTTTAACTTTAGTAGAGAAGTCTGGATGAGTCATCCAAAATTGCTCAAAACGAAAGGGCTTCGTGAATTGAGACCCCAAACCACTCCAAAAAAACTCAATTGGCCAATGGTCAGAGCCTCTCCCAAAGAGGGTTGAACTATGAATTTCACTTCCTAAGTTAATTACCGATTCAGAAACAAGAAAATGATCCATTCGAGATGCAATATGATGTTCCCCAGTCCGTTTATTATTCCATGTAAACCATCCAACACCTGGAGTAATATCCACCAGACCTAGGTCTTCAATAGTCTCATAGAAAAGTTTACATTCCTCGTCTAGAAAATGTCTACCACCTTTTTTTTCCTCAAGTGAAGTGATCAAATTAAAATCACCTCCAACAACCCAATTCTCAAATGCCATACACGTCTTTAAATTGGACAGGGATTTAAAAAAAAATCATTTATCATTAGGGCCTTGGGGACCATAAAAATTTGTAAGTAAACCTATGATAGGAAAACCTATCACCTTAAAAATGGCTAGTATGGAGTTATGGGTTCCTTGAAAGTCAGAAAGAGAAACCCTCGTTGGGTCCCATAAAATACATAATCTTCCAGAAAATCCTTTGGAATCAATACCCATGCTCTCACAATGCTTCCATATTCTGTTCCTGCGATCCTGGATAAAGTTAGCCTGACACTTAGTTTCTTGTAAGAAAACAATGGATGGATTAGATTTCTTAATCTTTTGACCAATAATTTTCATCTTTCTCAGGCTATTAATCCCTCGAGTGTTCCAGGAGAGGAGCTTCATAACAAATCAAGATTAAATACCAAGGGCAGTATATATTGTCGGATATTGACCTGAATCAACCAATATTCTTCCAACATCTGCTACTCTATGTTTATTAGATTTGTGCCCCGGTTTCTTACAACTATCCTCACCAGATTTTTTTGTTTCTTTAAAAGAACTTGAGTTAATGCCCAAAGAATTAGAGAATTTATCTTTAAGAATATCCTCTTTGAGGAGAATTTCATGTTCCTAGGGAACGTATCCATGAGCTTGATCCAAGCACACTTTCTCAATACCTTCAAGGTCTAAGTCACTTCTATCCATTTCATCTGATTCCTCCAATAAATCGGGTTGCAGCGAAACATCCATTTCTTTAGATTCTGATCTAGCCCTATGATTCAAGTTTCCCATCTCGTTATCCTGGACAATATTTAAACAAGAAGGGATACTTGAGGATTGACCAATCTCAGCTTTGGATAAATTTCCCTTAGGACTCTTAGAGTCCTCTAGTTGTTCTTCCTATTTACCCAGAATTTCAAAGGGATTAGAGATCTTTAAATTCTTGGCATGATCTTGATTTTCTTGTTTCTTATTTCCTCTTTTAAGAGATGGTGCCTTGGAAAACCCTGATTCCAAAGGATTCACCACCTTATTAACCAATGCTTTGGGATTATTTAGGGGACATTCCCTAAATAAGTGACCGTATTCATGACATCTGTGGCATCTAAAGGGTACCTGTTCATAGTCCAAAGTTTGAAGCCATTCTTCATCATCCCAGAGTAACCTAATAGCCTCCAGAAGAGCCTTGGATAGATCCATATAGATGCAAATGCATGCACAGGCCATATATCATTGAGATTTGGTTTGCTCCAAAATTTTAATAAAGGACCCCAGACAATTACCCAAGGGTTCTAATATTTTGGCATCCCAATATTCCTGAGGAAGTGAATATAACCTAATCCAAATTGGGGCAATTCGCATATCTTCCTTTTCTGGACTGAATTTTTCTTTCCAAGGATGAAGGAAAAGACCAGTTGAATAATAGAAATAGGGACCTCCATCCAGGATTCAATTCCAATCCCCTTGACTGATAAAAGCAACATTGAAAAACCCGTTTGATCCTAAACGCAAGTCATAATGACCTTTAGGTTTCCACGTCGAGTTGATCCACCAGATTAGATCTTTTTTCGATGGCTATAACCCAATGAATTTACCAATCAGAGCATGGTCCATCATGAATTGAATTTTTTCTCAAATTTGAGAATACTGGACCAACATAGATGGAATGGCTGATGCTTTTGGGAAGCATTGACCAGGCTTACGATCTATACTAGTAGAATCAGAGCTTTCCCATTAATTTATTGCAATCATAATTTCTTTAATAGTCAAATTACCTTGATCAGGAGGACGAAATTTCAAGGTATCCCCCCCAAAAAAACCATTGGAAACCAGGATGAAGTGGACTGCAAAGACTCTGTATAACCTCCCACCTCTCTTCTTGGAGCCTCCGATCAACTTCCTCCTCCCAAATATGCTACCTAGAAAAGAAAAAAATCTTATTTTATCATTTTTTTAATGTACATGGAATTTGATTAATGTCCTTGAGGAACAACTTTGGAAGAGACGAAAATAATGTGTGATTTTATCATAGTTTGAATTGATTAGAGAAGTACTATTTTGAATCTTGTTTTATATATTTATATTTATGGAGTATTATTCAAAACATTCGTAGTGTGAAGATATATATATATTTTGTAATAATAGCCTAATAGGTTGTCCACTTGTTTCTAAACATAAACATGTTCCATTACATGGTTACTGATGTAATGGTTGTGTCTCCTCCTACATTTCATCGTACAAATGCTCACAACTCTTGGATGACCAAGCTAAACTAATATGGGAAAAAACCTTCGTTTGAATTTCCAGTCTCATGAATGATATTCAAGATCCGAAGATCAATTCACCTCCACATAGAGATTGACAACTCCTTTCACCTTGATTAAAACAAAAGAAAAGAATATTTCTTACTTGACAATGATGGGAAATAAGTCAAGTTCAACACCTCACAATAGGTAACATAATTCTCAATAGCTACACATGGAGTAATAGTTTGTAACAACTATTTTTTCAAGAGGGGAAGATGTACAATCACCTTCAAGCTGACCTCTATGTGTAAAAATTTCACATTCACTAACTGAGTAAAACCCTAGTTTCCAAAATTGAAAAAAAAATGGTCCCTTTTCCATGGACCCGGAGTAGAGGGTCACCGTAGAACTATCCTGATGTCTTGAATCTAATGAAGCTGACGGTTCATTGATCTAAGAAACGACCATCATTCTATCGCATATTGAATCCCACCTCCTATAGGATTTCAGGGACACCTGGTGAATCCCTACCTGGGGCATAGAATGGAAACCATGCATCAAAAAGGGATTTTGGTGGGTCATGCAAGTGTATTTAGGCACGTTCCATGTGGTAACACTAGCCACATGTTCACGGTCGAGGAATTTGCAAAGCTGACCCCTATGTTAAGAAAATGGACATTCACATAGTGAGAAAAACCCTAGTTACAAAAATTAACCGAAAAAATGATCCCTTGTCCATGGACCCAGAGTAGAGGGCCAGCCCTAGAACTATCGTGATGTCCTGAATCCAACGGAGTCGACAGATTGTTCATCTGAGTAACAAACATCAGTTTATTGCATGTTGAATGCCAACTCCTATAGGATTTCAAGGATACATGTTGAATCCCTACTCGAGGCATAGAATGGAAACCGTGCATCAAAAAGGCCTTCTGGTAGGTCATGCAAGTGTGTTTAGGCATGTTCCATGTGGGAACGCTAGCCACACATTCATGGTCAAGAAATATGTGAAGTTGACTCCCTTGTGCAAAAATTTTACATTCCCTTACTAAGAAAAACCCTAGTTTCCAAAATTGACCAAACAAATGATCCCTTGTCTGTGGAACCATATTAGAGGGCCACCCTAGCACTATCCCGATGTCCTGAATCCAACGGAGCCAACTGTTCCTTGATCCAAGAAATGACCATCATTCTATTGCACGTTGAATCCCACCTCCTATATGCTTTCAAGGACATTTGTTGAATCCCTAGCAAGGGTCATAGAATGGAAACCGTGCATCAAAACAAGATTCTGGTGGGTCATGCAAGTGTGTTTAGGCAAGTTCCATGTGAGAATGCTATCCACACATTTATAGTTGAGGAATTTTCAAATATGGCCCCTATATACAAAAATTGGATATTCACTTACTGAGCAAAACCCTAGTTTCCAAAATTGACCAAAAAAATGATCCCTTGTCCATGGAACCAGAGTAGAGGGCCACCCCTAGCACTATCGCGATGTCCTGAATCCAACGGATTTGACAGATAGGTGTGTGAGAAAAATATAGGTCTCTCTAATTTCGTCACTTGTATACCCACATTCAATTAAATATGGAAAGGATTTAGGTGGCCTTGATGTGCACCTACGTTTTACTCCTTGATCAGTGCCATGCAGTGCTTGTTCTTCTACTGATATGGAGATCGAAGGCCCTCGAGCGAATGCTTTTTTATTTCTTTATGTGGATTGGTAAGAAGAACTGTGGAATCCTCAACAACTGGAATTGGTTGAGTGTCCATAGATATTAGAGTTTCTTCCATTGGTCATGTCATTTATTTTCTTCTCTCTAATTTCTTCAAGGATTTCATTGAGTATCTTCTTCCTTGCTGATTTTCTTGCTCGATTGTGTGAGTTTCCCATCACCACAATGATAAATGATATAAATTGTTTCCTTTTCTACCTCCTCAATGGTACTCTTTAATGGGAGACTACCCATGCTTGGTTTATTTCTTGCTCAATTGTGTCTAGATACTCATGTTAGGGGGAAGAAAAACAATGGTAGAGATGCTCTATGGTGCTTCTCAATGGGAAATTCCCCAATCTTGGTTTATTTCTTTCTCAATTGTTTCTACATACTCCACCACAATGACCAAGTTAATTTTTTCTTTGATATCTCCTCAATTGCAAGAAAAACAATGGTGGAGATGCTCTATGGTGCTCCTCAATGATAAATTCCCCAACCTTGGTTTTTTTATTGTGTTTCTTTCTCAATTCTATCTACACACCCCCACAATGACCAAGTTAATTGTTCCTCTGCTAGCTCCTCAATTGCAAAAAAAAAAAAGGTGGAGATGCTCTATGTTTCTCCTTGCTCAATTGATAGATTCTTTCTTGCTTAATTAATTCTTTATTTCTTTCTCCCCAATGTATACCATGATCCAATCAATACTTAGAAACTTGTGGTGGATATGCTTGATGTCAAAAACAATTTTGTGTGATAATATGGTGAAGAAGAGAATGTTCACGCACTGTCTGTAACCTGAAATTGCGTGCGGACTATCAAACCTGTGTGAAATGTATTAGAGTGTTTCTTGGATAGGGATAGCTATTGTTTATACTGAGACTAAACATGCACATGTTATTGTTAACAAAAAAAGGGCGCGTTTTACTCTAATAGAATTTTGGAGCATTTAAGAAGTTAGTTGCACGGCTAAGGGATCATTCAAGGTTTAGGGGGAATTAACAAGAACTCCCTTAGTATTTGTTCCTTAACACCCCCACTCTCTTCAACTTGACTATATTGTTTTACAACTCAAGGGATCTGTGTGTGAGAAAAATATAGGTTAAGGGGTGTCAGTAATAAGGGGATACATAGGTATGTGTGTGTTTGTTATAACTGATTTTACCACTCCAGGTAAATCACACTTTTTATGGCCTTCCCCTGTCCCTCTGCAGACTCCTTAGACCTTGTGGACCTTTTTATATCCTTTTATGTTTCCTTGACCATCCCTAAAAACATGTGAAAAATGATACACATGACTTTTAAACCCTTAATCGCGTATATACGCGGGTTTGACCCCTAAAACCACGTACATCGGGATGTGTACAAAATCCAAATCCTTTTGGAGTTTTCCTTGACATGGATTTGACTCACTTGACTCCTGGCCTTCCCTATGCCTTGAGATCGCTCAGATTTGACCTCTCATTACCCCTTTGAAAAGCTATATAAGGAACTCTATGGTACATTGAAGGCATATGAGAGAATTGAGAGAAAAGAAACTATAGTCCATTGTTGCCAGAACTTATGCTTGAGTCTGCATCCCTTTGTCCCTTGGAGAACTTTTGTGTTCTTCCCAAGCTTGCCTTTTTATTGTGAGCTTGCTATCGAGAGATGGAGGATGGATGTGGTGGAGGCCCAAGTGGGGGATTCAGTTTCTCCGGTTCGCAGATGTGCCAACAGAGGTTGTATCTATTGTAATATCTGATTTGTTTTAATAGAAATATCTTTTCATGTCCAATAATGTGTGTTTGAATGAATATTTTTATCCATGGGATGATTTCAAATGCTTATAAATTGTTGATTATATATGCTAGAATAGATATAACACTATGATATATAGTATTCTTGTATTATTTACTTGTTGTTGAGGAAGTAATTTATCAATTCAAGCTGAAGTTGGAAAGCTCAACGAGGATCTACTTCAACCGTCCGGAATAAGGTACGAGGTCTGATCCTTTAGTGTTAGACATTTACTTTCTATTGCATATTGGAAAGGATTGATTTCTAGAGTCAAGCTGTCTGTTGTGGTACCCCAAGCCATAGGAATTTCTCTCTATAACAGAATTGGAAACTGGGAGTGTGGGTGTAGGCATGTATCCATCCCTCATGGGAAGCTTTAGTTGTCCTGCACCGATTCTTATGATAGGGTCTATTTCCGATTAGGCTTTGACATCTATGAGATCGGTGTCTTTTCACACGAGTCATATGGAAGATCCTTCGATTCTTCCTACACCGAGTACTCTGAGTGATCCCATCATGACGAACGTGCCGTTGCCTGCAACTATGCTAGCTTATCAAGCTAATCTCAAGTGTGTTGCAGAGCATATTCCTTCCTCTTTGCGGACAGGGGAGGAGGACCCTTATGTGCTTCCGGCATGGGTAGTGTAGTATTCTCACATGCATGGCTGCCTTGATTCGATTTTCCCTTCAGATGAAGCGATTATTGAGGCTATTTCAGGAGTTGAGCCACCATGGGAGGAACTCCATCATAAATCTTACCTTCTTCCCGAGCTTGATAGCTTGGAGCATGAGGATTTTAGGGCTATTCTTAGTGAGAGAGTTGGTAGTCCTATGGTTCCATTAAGCTCTCCTGGTTCGATGGCTGATGGAAACATGGAAAACATATCTTCAACAATTCCTATCAATATCTCTCGCGATCCGGGAAGGATAGAGAATGTCTATATTGGGGTGGAATGTTCCCATGCTGAGATTCAAGAATACACCGAGCTATTTAAGGAATTTCGTGACATCTTTGCTTGGTCTTACGAAAAAATGCCAGGTATCAACCCTCGTATTATCGAGCACGAGATTAAAACTTATCCCAATGCTAAGCCTGTTCAACAATGCTTGCATGCAGTGAATCCTAGGAAAGCACTCGCGATTAAGGCAGAGATAGAGAAACTTTTAAAAGCCTGTTTTATCTATCCCATTCCCTTGACGGAGTGGGTTTCAAACCTCGTTCTAGTGGATAAGAAGCAGGGAGTGATCCGCATATGTACTAATTTCCGTGATTTGAATTGCACTTGTCCTAAGGACAATTTCCCCACACCATTTATTGATCAGATTTTGGATGAGTGTGCGGGTAGTGAGGTTTTTTCATTTATGGATGGATTTTCTGGATATAATCAGATACAAATTAAACCTGAGGAAAAACATAAGACTGTATTTATTTGTCCTTGGAGAACTTTTGCATATTGAAAAATGCCTTTCAGCCTTAAAAACACCGGAGCTACATTTTAGCGGGCAATGACCTTGATCTTACATGATCTCAAGTCAATTATCGAAGTATTTTTGGATGACCTTGCTGCTCATTCTCGTATGAGAATGTGTCATCCCTATCACTTGAGATTGGTATTCAAAAGATGCCGGCATTATTTGGTTAGGTTAAATCCTCATAAGTGCATCTTATGTGTGAAGTCAGGTCGTTTGTTAGGATTCATCATTTCTAAAGAGGGTATAACAGTTGACCCTTTGAAGGTTGAGGAAATACTTCAGTTGTCTCCCTTGAAGAATATTCGTCATCTTCAATGTTTGCAAGGCATGGAAAACTTCTTACAGAGATTTGTTGTCAACTTTTCCAATTGACTAGATGCTTCATGCGTCTATTAAAGAAGGACACCACCTTTTGTTGGGATGAGTGATCCTAGGAGTCCTTTGATTCACTCAAGTGAGCCCTAGCATCGGCCCTGGTGATTAGTCCCCCAGACTATAGCCGTGATTTTCTACTTTATGTGAACGCCTCCATAGAGACGATTGGTATGGTTTTGGTTCAAGAGGATGAGGAGCTCCAAGAGCATGTCAAATACTATCTGAGCCAGAACCTTATTGATGCAGAGATTCGTTATTCTCATGTCGAGAAGCTTGCTTTAGCTACCGTACATGCGGTTCAATGGTTGAGACATTATATTATCCTTCACCAGACCTTGGTTGTAGCCCATGTCAATCTGTTTCAATTCATCCTCATTTGAAGGATGATTGGGGGAAAATATAATAAATGGATTGTCATTCTGCAAGAATTTGATCTCGAATTTGTTTTGGAAAAATTGAAGAAGTCTTTAATTTTTGCAGAGCTTATATCATATTTCCTGAGCGAGGCCAAGGAGTTGGTTTGTGAAGATACATTTTTCGATGAACACATCTTCTTAACCTCAACTTTAGACCCATGGTATGGGGATATCATAATATCTTTACAAACATTGAAGGTCCCTACTCATCTCTCACGGGATGAATGACGACGATTATGTCATGTGTCTAAGAACTACCTCATAGTGGATAACACTTTGTACCGCCATGGGGTAGATTCCATTTTACGATGTTTTTTAACTCATGAAGAGGCTGAGGTAGTGCTGAATGATTGCCTCAGAGGGGCGTGTGGTGGTCATTTATCTGGGATTTCTACAACTCAAAAGATCTGAAGAGAGGGTTATTTCTGGCCGTCGATCTTTAAGGATTGTGTAGATGTGGTAAAGAGGTGCCACCCTTGCCAGGTGTTTACACATAATATGCACTCAAAACCTACCCCGTTACATCCCATTATCACCATCGGTCCCTTAACTAAGTGGGGGCTTTATTTTATGGATTGCAACCCAGCTTCGGCTAGGGGGCATCATCATATCATAGTGGCTGTTGATTACTTCACGAAATGGGATGAGGCTATGCCTATAGTTAAATCCAATGGTGAGACAGCCTCCCACTTCATATTCAACCAGATTATTACTCGGTTCAGAATTTTGAAAGAGCTTGTCACTGACCATGGCTTGCACTTCCAGAACCGTATGATGGAAGAGTTGGCATCAAAGTTAGGGTACAAGCAAGAGCATTCCTCCTCTTACTACCCTCAAGCGAATGGATAGGTAGAAGCAGTGAATAAATCACTCAAATCCATTCTCCAACAAACCATTGCACAAAGCAAGAATAATTGGTACATCATCTTATATCCTTCTTTGTGGGCATATAGAATTGTTGTTAAGACTTCCACGGGTTTTTCTCCATATCAACTTGTACATGGAGTGGATTCGATATTGCCAGTTGAATGCAAGATTCCTTCTTTGAATCTAGCTATAGAAGTCTTACCAGACACTTCACCATTGGAGGAGCATTTGGTCCACCTTGAGTAACTTGATGAGCAGCATCAGGATGCCTTGGTGGCTCTAGAAGCAAATAAACGTCACGTAAAGGGCTAGTACGATAAGTCTATCCATCCAAGGAGGTTTAGTGAGGGAGACTTGGTCCTTTTGTGGGATCAACTAAAAGAACCCTTAGGGGCAGGAAAATTTAATCCCATGTGGTGAAGTCCTTACGTGGTCAAACATGTGTTAGAGAAGGGTGCTTATGAGTTAGTGGATTACGAGGGAACAGCCTTGGTGAAGCCTAGAAATGTGCTCTATCTCAAAAAGTACTATGCATGATTCTCAACCAAGGCTGGTTATTGTATATTATTGTACAGTTTTGCATATTTAGGTCTTTTTTCTTATAGTGATCGGGTTTGTGATTAGTTTCCATTTCTTTTGGAAGATGTCAATGGAATCTTTCACCTACATAGGATTCGCGGATGGTGCGAGCCATCACACTCAACCTCTGCTGCTTGGGTGATTTATACTCCTATGGGTCAGGCACTGTCTTCAGGAGGTGTATGTCTGTGGCCATCTTCCAACAATGTTGCTGAATATAGTGCCGTTATTGAGCTTCTACAGGATGCCATTTTAGATGGCATTCTCTCTCTTGAGGTACGTCTTGATTCAGAGTTAGTAGTGTCATACTTAATGGTTTGTACCATGTTAGAGATCCGACATTATTAAGAATATTCTTACGTGTGAGATTATTAGAATGGCAATTTGACAATATAACATACATACATATTCCAAGAATTAATAATTAAGTTGCTGACTCATATGCTAACTACGGGTTAGATTGGCATTTGTTTCATACACAATAAATTTATCACAAACACAATTTTTACACATGTAAATAAATAAATCAATCACCATAAAAAATTTTATATAACATCCAAAATGTGGTAATACATAGTGTCATGATACAAAAATGGGGCTCTCAAGCCACCAATATATAATACATGGTAGTACAAAATGTATAAACTCCTAGGTATCTAATCCTATAGAGGAGGACGGGGGTTGTGATCATGGAATGTCACTACAGCTCTAGCTAGCCATCGGAATAATCGCACCCATGCTCATGGTACACCCACCACATGGCGCTGCATAGCCTCAGGAAAGTCCTTGACTTGCACCATGGGAACTGTATGTGTCAGCATCACAAAATTGGTATGAATGCTCTGGAGCATCCGCTCTGCATCCACACCCATGATATCATCTCCTCTTCCCCTCCATCTGTGATGAGGGAAGCCTTCTGACCGTCGTGGTCCCACATCTACACAAAAATGGTAGATGTCACTATGTATTGTCACGCAAAAATATGTCTTTTGATTCCATCTAATTAGAAAACACAAAAAAATTAAAATAACTCAAAATTTAAAAAAAAAAAAAGAGGGTCGATATTCGTTACCTATATCGCCATATGCCAATCCTGGTGGTAGCGGCATGTCCGGGTCCCCCTGGAAATCTATACCTGCATAAGGATAGTCATCGATGGCAACTATCTGTCATCGCCACCATGAAAAGAAATCAGCTGGATAGGGGTTGGCCACCCTACCTCCCCCCAGTCTGTGCATCGCATCTGCCCAACGCCGTTGGGTCGGATCTCGAACGCCATGAAGAGGAACGTCAACTCTGGGGCTCAATCCTAGAACATGCTTGAAGAAAAATGTGCTCAATATATTACTGAACCTGAAGCTCTGGACTATGACTTCCTTACACTCACTGAGCTGATGTTTCATGTTGCTCAGTAGTGTAGTGCTCTAGTCATAAATCGTGGGTCTCATGCACTCCACTGCATAGAAAATCAGAGGCCAAAAGGCTTGGTGGAGTGATGCCAATCCTACTATACTACCCAATGTCAATAGTATGGCCTTTAGGCCCAGCACCTGTATAGCGTTGGTAGGGACCTGACTCCCCACCTTCTTTGTGGCTGGATAGCAGTACACCACAATGTACTCATCGATAGTCGAGCCACCTCCTGACCCACCATGAGAACGAAGGTTCACTACTTCCCCTCGTCGGGAAAGCCCAGTAATGAAGTATATGTCCTCCACCTCTATATTGAGGGACATCCCATCTATCTGGAAGGAATCAGAGTCTTGATCCCAATAATCCACCAGCATCTGCAATAGTCTTGGTTTGGATCTCAAGCCACCAAGACACCAAAACTTATAGAGTCCACATGCATGTAGAGCTTGTTGAGCCATTAGATCGGCCCTTACTTCCTCCTCTACCTCACCATGTTCACGCTCTCTCCACTCTACGACCATTTTGCACAAGAAATTGCAAATTTTCCCATTAGATTACTTAACAAACCTTATGCGCGGCCTCATACGTGACTATGTGGGTATTTTTCGCGTATATCCAGCCATATACGTGGAAAAACCCCCGATTTCCATGTGGGCCGGAACGCCTTTTTTAGTTTGGCCTAGAAAACTCAAATGACCATGAAATTTGATAAAAATTGCATCAAAATGGAAGAGAAGAGCATGGGTAAGTACCTGGAAGAAACGGTAGTGGATTCCGTCGGCTGGATCTCTTGGAATTCGCTGTTGAAAATCTGAGCTTAAATGGGTAAAAATTTCAAATGTCTTATAATATTTTGAATTGTTTACTATTTATAGAAAATTTTCAAAATTTTGAAAATTTTTACCCCCTTTCCTATAGTTTCGACAATTTCTAATCATTTTTGACCATTTTTGACCTAACTCATGATGTAGGCGCCCTTTTTCAGTGCCATTTCTGCCCATGGATTGACCCTTTCATCTCGATCTCAGGTATCATGTCTAAACTGGCATATAGGTTAGGTTTCATCACCATTTTCATTTTGCATGACCTTATGACCATTTCATCATAACCTTAGGTACGAACCCACTCTATTATGTCACGGAACCTTCTGGCTATTTCAGAAGTGGCATGATATGAGTGGTAGAGCTTCACCTTACATGGGTACCTTAGTTAGTGCCTTATTTTCATTTGGTGCCCATGCTAACATTTTCTCGTTTAGGGTGTGGGAGTCTATTGTATAGTACTTCCATGACATTTCTCAAGAGCCTCATACTCCTCTTGATCTTTTGCTGGCCTATTTCCCTTAGGACTCCCTCATGTCAAGTTGTGAATGAATTATCATGAGCTTTTCCTGCCTTATTGAGCTTTATGCTGGCTTCCGTGACATTGCGTTTCAGCCATATAGCCTGAGCTTGTCTCATCTCTAGCCATGCAGAGCCATTTTTTATATCCTTTGCAGCTTGATTCCCTTTTTACCGGGAGGGGATTTTCCCCCAAGTGTCAATATCCTACACATGTATCCTTGCATTGAGCATAGGTATGTTTCACTGCTTGGAACTAGTTTGTTTTCCCTTATGACACTCGTCTCCTCCTAGTCTGTAACTATAAAGCAATTTTATTCTTTTTCAAGATTTTTAAATATTTGAAAAAGTCCAAAAAAATAAAAAAACTAAAGAGCCGGACAAGGAAAGATGTTATCATTGGTAGCTGTCGAGTCATGTCTCCTTCAAACAGAGCATTGTATATCACATCCATTGGTTGGGTTTATAGTTTGACTTTAGGAGCTGAACTCATTTATCTGAGTTTATCTCCACCGACTGGTTAAGCTTCCAGTCCCCATGGAGCCTCTGTCGATGCCTCTTGTGTTGCAGAGATGTCCCTGTTTGTATATCGAGTCTATGCTGCGTTTATTCAGTCACCATACATCGTTATACTCTTGTTTGAAGGAAGTTGAAGCCTGAGTCGGCCATTCCTCGGCTATCCTGACTTTGCATGTCGGCCATTCCTAGTACAGTTACTGGTTTGTACACCTTATGATCAAGTCCTTCCAAATTATATAGCTTTGCTGAGTACCTCGTGTTGGATGATGGGGGATGCCTTAATTCCCTCCTTCCAGTGGATTTCATCCCATCGAGTTCATATCATTTATTCTGGGATTGGAATCTAGAGTCATTTTCAGTGCCTTGAGACTTGCAGTCATCAGTGGCAGGTTCTCTCACCATTGACAGTGTTTGGGAATACATCAATTTCCCCTGATCGATGGATCCTCTCAAGTGTTCGACCTCAACACATTTATTCACACTTGTTAGTTTGCACTCTAGTACCTTGGTTCCCTTTTTCATTATCGGTGGGTGATCTCGCGTCTGCTAATGGTATACATTAATGACCGGTAATCAGACGATGGAGTACTATGTTTGACCTCGAGACCTCTATTCACATAGTAGGACATGTACTCATAGCGGTTTGTGTAGAAGAATTTCCAGATTGGTGGCATCTCTTATATGCTACCTCCTTGATCATGCCAGTGTTCATGAGATTTCAGCTCTCATGACTTGATTCCAGTATATGTCAGATATTTCAAGCCACTATGGAGATCTTGATCTGTTATATATCTTCAAACATTATGGAGATCATGTTCCTTTGTCTATCTTCATCATGGAGATTCTGATCTATGTATATTGTACATGGCGATGACCACTTATATGATATCTTGTATCATGCCTATTCATGGCCATTGTACTCTTATGTATCTGGGACTGCTTTATGTATTTGCAGTATGTGCAGAGTTGTATCATTGTACTATGCTGATTGGGTGGCTGGTCTTCCATTTGGGATTCTTCATCACTCCACTTCTGTGATGGACTTATAATGTATTTTGGCTATCGTATGACCCCTCTGACCTCACACATTAGGGGGCATCTATTTTAGTTGATTTTACCACCCCAGGTAAATCACACTTTGTATGGCCTTCCCCTGTCCTTCTGCAGACTCCTTAGACCTCGTGGACCTTTTTTTATCCTTTGATGTTTCCTTGACCATCCCTAAAAACATGTGAAAAATGATACACGTGATTTGTAAACCCTTAATCGCGTATATACATGGGTTTGACCCATAAAACCGCGTACATAGGGATGTGTACAAAATCCAAATCCTTTTGGAGTTTTCCTTGACATGGATCCGACTCACTTGACTCCTGGCCTTCCTTGTGCCTTGAGATCGCTCAGATTCGACCTTTCATTACCCCTTTGAAAATCTATATAAGGAACTCTATGGTACATTGAAGGCATATGAGAGAATTGAGAGAAAATAAACTATAGTCCATTGTTGCCGAAACTTATGCTTGAGTCTAGATCCCTTTGTCCCTTGGAGAACTTTTGTGTTCTTCCCAAGATTTCCTTTTGCTTGTGAGCTTGCTATCGAAAGATGGAGGATTGAGGTGGTGGAGGCCCAAGTGGGGGATTCAGTTTCTCTGGTTCACAGACGTGCCGAAAGAGGTTGTATCTATTGTAATCTCTGATTTATATTAATAGAAATATCTTTTCCTGTCCAATAATGTGTGTTTGAATGAATAGTTTATCAATGGGATGATTTCAAATGCTTATACATTGTTGATTATATATGCTAGAATAGATCTAACACCATGATATATAGTATGCTTGTATTGTTTACTTGTTGTTGAGGAAGTAAATTATCAATTCAAGCTGAAGTTGGAAATCTCAATGGGGGTCTACTTCAACCATCCAGAATAAGGTACGAGGTTTGATCCTTTAGTGTTAGACATTTACTTTCTATTGCATATTGGAAAGGATTGATTTCTGGAGTCAAGTTGTCTGTTGTGGTACCCCAAGCCATAGGAATTTCTCTCTGTAACAGTTTGTGTCAGAGAGATAGGTTAGGGGGTGCTACTGGTAAGGTATGACATAGGGATTTGTGTGTGCGTGCCATAGAGATAGGTTAGAGGGTGCTAGTGGTAGGGGGAGACATAAGGATGTGTGTGTATGTGTGTCAGAGGGGAGACATAGGGATGTGTGT
>LPNX011177371.1:24566-90971 GCA_001517045.1 Pseudotsuga menziesii | reverse complement strand
AAGGTAGGACAGGAGGAGGGGGGGATTAGAGGTAGGGAGAGGAGGAGGGGGGGTTAGTAAGACTTAGGGGGAAGAGGGGAGTGGGGGGGGACATAAAATGATTTTAGTATTGGTATAACTTACAAAACCAAAATCATTGTAGTATTTAAAAATGTGAGCGCGTTATGATTCATAAAAATGCGCTCGCATTTTTTTTAACACACATGCGTTATTGTTCATAATAACGAGCACGCAATTTTTTTAAACTCAAAAATGTATTCCATCCAAATGATAAGGCCGAGCCTCCACCCATGCTTGCATGGAATTCTTATGCCTACGTGTCAACTTCAGAATTTGCTTCGGATTCAACACGCCTATGCCTTGGAGTATGATAAACCATGGCTAATTCAACATTATATCAAAATTTTCAATATTCTCGTGTTTAGTCATTCATCTGAGTATGCTGCACACCTCCATTTTTTATGAGATTTGAGAAATAGATATGGTTTTTTTTGCACATTCCAAATGTGTAACTTATAACAAGAATATATATTTTTTTTTATTGGCAGGGGGTTATATTAATGTGGGGGTGTCTAGGTGAATGTAGAGGGGATGTAATAGGGGGGTCGGGATTAGAGGTAGTTGGATTGGTTAGGGAGTGATATAAGGGATGGGGGTGTTAGTGGTATAGGGAGACTTGTGGATGTCACCTTTGGATGTGTGTCGGGGGGTGTCTAGGTGTTTTAGGTTATAGGTTAGAGGGTGTTAGTGGTAGGGGGAAACATAGGGATGTGTGTTGTAGGTTATTTCTAGATCCATAACTGAAGGAGTATTAAATTTTAAAATCACTCAAAATCCTCCTTGAGAGAACAATGCTCTTCATGATTTTTTACTATGTCTTTATTAGCATGCATAGAATGCCTCCTTGATGTCATAATTGATTTGGTGTTGTCCTTGAGTTTTCTTGGTCACCTATGATCACATATGCTGAAGGGGAGAGCAGAGCAACAAGAAAATGTAGAAAACGTGTCAATTTCAGATGATTTCTGGCTTTTATAGGTTATCCCATGTCCAACTTGCAAGAGAGTTGAAACTACTCATTTGAACACTAAGTAGAGTCGAAAATTATTGCATTTGTTGTTTCCTGTATGATTTCTTGATATTTAGAATCAATGGATGAATAAATATGTGGTAACTATAACTATGGTACAAGTAACTATTTTGCTTTTTCTTTTTTTCTGATTTTTTCTGATTTTCTTGAATTTTAGAATCAATGGCTGAATAAATGTATGGGTTTGTAATTGTAATCATTTATTTGTTATGTTTGTTTGGCTTAGGACTCTTGAGACATTTTGAAGGAGCACTGCTCACTATGACTTGAGGTTAGTTTTCTTCCATGATTTTTAGACCATCTTATTTGTTTGTAACTGAATGGTGATTTTTACTATGATTGTCAATGTTTAGTGAGCTGCTGACTAGCTACATTGTAAAGTCCTGCACTGAATTTGATATCATATTTAGAATAAATGGTTGATTAAAAAATTGGGGTTATAGAAGTGATTTTCTTATGTTGGTTTTGTTTTGGTTTTGAAGTTTCAAAGGAGGGGTTGTGTTTGATTTTGACATAGTTTTTACACAATAGATTTTAGGCGAATTAGTAGTTTTTGCTGAAATGGTGCGTTACATTGGTAAATGTTGTTGTTTGGTTTTTGTTTGAAATTATCTATGGCTTGTGTTGGCTTGATTAAGTTATGTTATTATGATTTTTAGAGTTTCACTGATAAAATGTGACTCTGTAGAAGGATTGTTTCTAAGTTGGGCTTATCTTTGTCTAGGAGGTAGAGGAATGCTTCGCCTGGGCTGCGAGCTTGGTTTTTTTCAACAGTTTTTAGGCTACCTGTTAATTTTTGGCTGAATAGTAATTTTTTATATTTTTGGGAATGTTCATATTTTGGCCTAGGATTACTACAATTGTTCTCTCAGTTTTTATGCCAACTTCGATTTGTATATGCAATTTTTTTGTTCTTTTTGCCTTTTGCCCAACCAGTCATTTGATTAATTGCTATCTTGAATGATTGATTAAATATTTTGTTTTATACAAACAACTGAATATTTGTTGGGTTTTTTTGTGTTGTTAAGAAGTTTTGCAGTGTTGGTCTCTAGCTTCGAGGTTGGTTTTCATCAATAGTTTATAGGTCATCCTCTCATTGATATTGCATAAAGTGATTGGGAATAAAAAAATTAGTATTGCATACCTACTCGATTAAATATTTCGAATAACCCTATACCTCAAGGTATTTTTCTATGGAATCTGTGTTATCCAATTTGAATCTTATAGAAGCATTACCTGGTTACATTGAAGATGAACCAGTTATTAGATAAGTAAAAAATGTAAATGATTACAACTTGTGGAGTAAAATAAATCCATGCAATTCGTAATCTTATGTGCTATAGGGGCCTAATATTCTTGCATAGCCCTTTAGCAGGTACCTCCTTGCTTTGTCTGGCCACTACCATGCATGGCTCACTATGCAGGGAAACCCTAACAGATTTTGGGTTAGGGACTGCCAAGGTAGGAAGAAGGAAGATGTCTCTCCTCTTCCTTGTTGCTCTATCAATCAAGTAATAACTACCTGTAGATTTTGGGATTCTTTGTCAAAAACTTTCACATGCAGAAGTAGAATGATAAGAGCGAGATGGAAGCTATTAGTTGGCTTCAGAAGACTCGTAGATAGGATAGATAATCCAAATGATAAGGAAATAGTGTGTGAACCATTTGATCGCTTTGCCTCATATATAATTGTGTTTTCCATTAAGTACAGGACATAATTAAAAAGAGATTAATTATGTCTTAATAATTATTTCCTAATATTATAGTCTAATTGAATGTGAGGTGTTACATCATTTATAATAATATTATGTTTCATCATTTCCTTCTAGGTTATAAGAAATTGTCCCCAATCTTGCTTGATGGGATTACCATTGATCAGTTGTTGTTTGAGAGATCAAATATTCTTACAAAAGTAAACTACCTTCCATGCCAATCAAGTACATGGTTTCCTGTATTGTTTATGTTGTCTACTCCCTGATATCAAAAAGTGTAAGCAATACAACCCTCATTCAAAAATATAACCTAGACCCAAAAAGCAATTAAGCTAGTTCAAGCATATATAATTTATAATAGATAATTTAGATGAAGTATTCAGTAATAAGATAATATATGAATGATGAATGTGAAAAATGTACATTAATGTGGTTAAAATTTACATATACACATCTAAGGGGAACAAGATGGATGGGCCTACCTAAGGCCAACCCAATGTTCTTAATAAATAATATTAATAAGTAATGAACTCTTATGTTCATTGAAAGTCCTCCCCTTTTGAGGATGCTTTGTCATTGAAGCATGATTGTAGTGGATGTTGTGGACCGATGAATTCTTGTTGCATGAATATATTCAGCTGGTACATTCCTTTGATTGGATTGAAGATCATCAGTATGTTACCTGATTTTATCTTGAACTTGGTGGGGTTCCTCTTTAGATGCTACTGATATTCTATTTCTATCCTCATTGCAACTGTTATGGATCCATGATCTACATGTTGAGAATATTCAAGGTGATTCAATTTAATTGTACAGTTTCTTCTTGATATTTGTGCTTACTGCATCATATGAGATGCATCTTTAGATTTTGTACCATGGAAAAGACATTTAGATTTGGTAGGCATATTAGGTATATTTTCAAATTTTTTGAAGATATCAATTTCTATATCAAGACATATGCCCCCACTTAACCTTCAGGATCAAGTCCAAATATTCATCAACTTCCACCTTTTGTTTGTCATAAAAGGTTCCATCTCTTCCTTCACATCTCAACTGATGTGATTCAGGGAAACCATGTATTGAAGAAATCCCCTTGTTTTTTAGTCATAAATTCAATGAAGAAGGATCTTGGCAGAATAGGCCTGTCAAGAGCAGAGACATTCTTTCCTCCTAAAGATAAATTTTGGAAATTTTTTCTTTGGTCAGTTACTATTAAATAATCCCAAAAAGTTTTCAGAATTGGAGGGCTCCCCATAGTTTGCAACAAACTTCATAACTTCTGTTTCACTCTTGCCAAAGTCCACACTATACCAACTCAGAATCTTGTTAACTGAAGAAATATTGATTTCCATAGGAACAAGATTCCACCATTGTCAAAAAATATCCTTCTGTCTTGCCTTAATTCCTCATCATTACTTCCTAGCGAACTACATCTAATAGCATTGCTTGATATTGAGCCACACAGTAAGGCAAAATGAACAAAGGTTATGGATCTGGAAAGACAACTGCATGGGTTTGGCTTTCAAGTCAAATTTCTTAAGCAAATTGTAAGGGGGTCTTTGGTACCACTCAAATATCCATTTTGGATGGCATAGTGAATAATAACAGCCTTGAATGACATTTAAAATAATGAAAATTCTTCTTTGCTATAGAGGCCCTTCAGGGTAACCCCACAACACGCTTGCATGAATTACACCATATTATACAAGTTGATATAGAATGCAAGTTTTTCTTCTATGGATAAGTCATGCAAATCATTTATGTGAAGTTCCTTAATCACCTTTAAGTAACTTAAAAAAATTTCATTGACTCCAATGCTTCTGTAAACTATATGTTGATCAACATTAGAGATAAGCTTCATAAATTGTTTGAGTTAGGCTCTGTAGTGTAGCTACAATTTTAGTTGTGGGTCTAGGCTTCATGTCATTTTTAAATCCATTAATTATCTCACTTAGCAGAAACAATTTTATCATGTTCCATGAAATGATAAAGATGATTTCCATCTTTGAAAATCTTCTCATATAGAACATGGTGGTAAAAGTGCTTTGAAGCAATCTTTCTTCCTAATTTTCCTGCCTCATCCCTCTCCAACAACTGATCCTCTAACAATAAATCCACCTTTCTGGCACACTCACCAACCTTGCCACCATTCTTAATTTTTAAATAGGTGTACCAAGTTTGCAGTCATTAACATAAACTCTCACATGGATCTCAACTGTGGAATCACTCTTGTCATCAAGCATGGGTTTTTCAACCATGCCAATGCTTGCATATTTTGGTATAGGTTCATCATTTTTGTAGACAATATCATTAATAGCCATAGTCATCTCTTGAATGTATTTCTCTGATGTGCACAATGAAGATAAAAGTTAAGTGTTTCATGCTTGATCTGATATTTGGTAACCTCTAGTAACCTCCTCAGTGGACATTGTTGAAGTGATAAGATGGTTCATGTAAGGTTCAAGCTAGTTTTCACATGGCTCCATTACATTTCTAGCATGTCCATGGGAAGCTGGAGAAAGATCATCTTTTCCCTCGCCTATGTGACCTAGCATGGTGGCTAACTACTGATCGGGTATATCTTCAGTCTTATCCAACATGATTGTAATAATATCTTGGATTGGATAACCATATATTTTGGATGGGATTCACTAGAAACATAGAAGAATATGGGAAACATTTCAAATATTAATTCTTCATATTTGAATTCCAACATGATAACATGAACTGGTTTTCACACTATTTTTTGAAGTGGTCACCCTCCTTCCAAGTGAGGGACTAAAGAACTATTTATATTATAGATCCCATAGAAATTTGTAACAAATAAATGAAATATATTTCTTATCACTTCATCATCATCATAAGGAGGAAGAAGGAACTTTTCTCATCCCATGGTGGATAGGATCCATGTGAAGCACCAACTATGGGGTTGATCATACTCTTTTGATTATCCTTATTGCTCCACTTATACATGGCTATAGGATGATCATACTTATCAACTATATCCTTGGAATCCACACTAAGATATTTTTTGTTGATAGGTCTCATAGTGGTACACTTACGGTTTCTAGGGAATAGTGATTTTTGCAATCCCATTAAGACAATTTCTTGAGTTTTGTGCAAAATTCATAAAAAAAAGGTTTATGGGTTTCATAACCTACTTGATCTTATATTGTGAACTTATACAATATATCATCCTTTTTTGACCATTAGATACTCAAATTTGTGTATTGTTCCTTTTACCATTATAGAGGACTCTGTAAGTTAGCTTCCCAAATTCTTAAAGGGTTTTAGCTCAATGGAAGAGCATCTACCTTACAAGAAGGAGGTTGGTGATTCGATTCTTCCATGCCCTAATGATATTATAATATCGGTTAAAACAACTAAATTAGTAAGAAAAAATTAAGAGATAGGTGACCAAACAAAATGACAAAAAATCATATATAAAATTACTAAAAACGACTAAATTAGTGACCAAAACATGAGAGATGTGAAACTAGGAATTAAAAAGGATGCAACATGCACTAATGATGAAGCGAAACATGGCATTGATATGGTCACAAAATAAGATGTTACTTTAGATGAAAAACATTGTGCTACATAGGAAGAAAAATATGGTGCAAAAATAGAAGAAATATGAAGCATCATTTTGGTAGCAAAACACGATGCAAAAAAGGAAGCAAAAATTGGTGCAAATTTGGAAGCAAAAATTGACACATATTTGGAAGTAAAACATGGTGCAAATTGGGATGCTAAAGTGGTAGAAAAAATGGATGCAATATTGGATGCTAATTTGGATGCTAACATGGTGCTATTAAGGATGGAAATATAGCGCTAACATGGATGTCATTTAAGAAGAAAAAGAGGACACTTGCTAGGAAGGAAAATAGGATTTTATTTAGGACACAAACCTCGACGTTGTTTAGGAAGAAAAATTGGATGCTATTCTAGAAGAAAACCTTGACGTTGTTTAGGAAGCAAAATTGGACGCTATTTTGGAAGCAAAAAAAAAGACGCTATTTTGGATGTCATAAATGATGCTATTTAGGAAGCAAAAAAAGAAATTTTTTGATGCGCTTTAAGTTTTGTCCATGATGTGTCCCATTTAGCTTCTAGTTTGACCACTGAATGTAAAAAAAATTACACTAAAAAGGGACACTAATTCCAAGATTTGTTGTAGTGCCTTATGACAGAGCGGTGCAGGGTGAGAACCATGTGAAAGACAAAGGTTAAAGGTGGTGGCACCACCTGGTTTCCACATAACTTGGGCAGTGCTGCATAAGGTACCACTTATATGCTTAAGGGAAAGAGCGGTGCTAGATATTTGTATGTTAGGATCAACATCTAGAGCATTGTTTCACTTTAATTTTGGGATTTGAGAGAAAATAAAGGTGTTAGAGATCTTATCACATGCTGGTGACAGGATTTGGGTGTAACAAAATGACCCCCAAAGCATGAGGCTAGAGGGATACGATAGGCGAGAGCTTTGATAGAGAAAGTTATGACTTTGAGGTAAGAGCCAACTTGATCAGAGAGTGTAATCAAGTAGGCATCTGCAATACAACAATACTTTGACTCATGAGTAAATGTAACCTCATCATGGCTGCATACCAACACAAGGAAGATACATGAGAGGAATAAATAACCATGGCTACTAGAATACAACGTAGATCCATGTGATAGAGGACTCAAAATTGGACATAGCTACTAGATATACAATGTAGATCTATGTCTTACAGAAGCAAATTTGATCATAGCTATGACCATACAAATTTGGATCCATGCTGGTACTTCATACAATATACTCTAATGCAACCTTGACAGAAAGATATGAGTGCTTAAAAAATACCCAGGGTCTTCGTCTCATCTTCCACAAAGTATGATTCTATCCATGTGATTACAATTTTCTGAAGTCAAACATGGTAGAAACCCCTTTATTACTGGACAATGATGTGAACTATTAACAAGTGCGAGGGAGATCACCATTAATGTCAATGATTCCGAAGGTACCCTAGTACAATCTATTGAGTGTGAATAGATGTTTTGATTTCGAACACCAAGCAAAGTCTTCTAATCAAAGGTCAATGATGTGAACCTTTGTTGAGAGTGAGATAATTTGTCATTGAGCCATAGAGATCTCAAGGTACTAAACTTGTTTCGAAGACTATCTCCTGGATGATGAGCTGATGTCAAAAGGAATAGCCTCGTTGAAGGAGGGCCATGATGAATCCCACATCGCCGACACGAAACCTAGAAAAAAGCTATGGAATGTTGTAGACCAACTTAGATCGAAATCCTAGGCTCTATCAAGCATCGAGATGGATCAAATCTCTCGAGGTGCAAACCTCTTCTTAGGTATCCATTGATTTGATTCAAACCAAAAGACACATCTTTTTATTTAAGGTCCACATATAATTTTATTATTATTAATATTTAATATTATTTATGGCCTACATATAATATTTTTTATTTTGTTAGGAACGAACATTGCATCATTTCCCCAAACATGGTTTTAAAACCATATGCAAGGCCCTCCTACAATCATGGGTTGTTAGGAGTCCTTGCACATGGTCTTAAAACCATTTGCAGGGCCCTCCTAAACCATGTACAATAAAACCATGTGCAAGGCCAACATTTTTTTGTGGATAATTCAATTTTGTGTTTTTTTCTTGACCCACATATTTTTTTTACGGATAATTAAATTTTTACTTTTTTATTGTTTTGTTAGGTAGGAAGATTACAACATATCCCCCATATTAGATTGTTTTTGTGGCTGACATTTATTTTGGCCTATTAGAAAAATTAGTTTTTATTAATAAAAATAAAGTTATGAAAGTGATATTATTTTTTATTTTGTGTTACAAAATCTCTCTGATAATATTCACTATCACTATTATTTTTTGCCAACATGTTACAAACTTTACATCACGTTGCAAGATCTCTCCCATAATATTCACTATCACTATTATTTTTTTCCGACATGTTAGTAACGTTACATCACCTTACAAGATCACGTTACAAGATCTCCCCCATACTGGGCTGTAGAGCGCCTCTCGGCGCAATAATGTAACCATAGGAATGACTCAAAGGTACTGACACAAAGGATGTTTTAACTGCAAAGTTAAACTTATTTCTTCCTTTGAACATCACGCAACATGACAAAAGACTTGGTAGCATGACTAAACAGATGGAAAAAAATATGACAGTGGATAATGCATTCTTTTGAAAGACTCAAAGGAGTGATATGACTCATGAAAGTGGATTGACTTGTAAGTAAGTTGAATACCCAATTGAGTAAATGATATGTAGACAAGTGCCATGTTCAAAGGTTACAAACAAATTCCATTTGATTTGCAAAATGATTCCCTTCCTTTAATTCCCGCATCATCATTGATGAATGCTTCTTTTCATTTTTACGAGTTAAAAGAGGGTAACAAACACTTATTTTATTTCATCCTTCAGACAAGTCCAAACTCATATGTTTTATGAACCTAAGAAAGGAGGGGTTCATTCCCTGAACGGGTCTCTCAGTGTTTAGTTTAACGAGTCCAATGAAAGAAAACTCGGTATCGTTCATGTTTAGAGAGTCTGAACGAAGATGAAAGAAAAATACAAAGGGTCCTTTTTCATATGATTTAGTCTCTAGGGCCAGAAAAAGTATAAAATAATACCTGAGAGAACTCTTCCAGTTATGATTGGCTAAAGTCTTCCTTTTTCGTAAATAGTCTATCCAAAGCAAAAAAAGAGATAACCTACCATCAGAGAGATGACTCTTCAAATAATTTTACGAGTATGAAGAAGACAAGTACTCGACAATCTTTTCATATTTAGGGAGTCCAAAAAAAGCTTAAAGGAGGATTCATTTGAATTTTTCATGTTTGAATCCAAAGAAGGAAAAAGTAATAAGCTAATCTCAAACCACTTTTCATGTTTTAACCGGACCACGAAAAATGAAAAGTAAGCTCAACATGATCTTATAGTTTTTAACAAGATCGAAGATCAGTTAAAAGAATGCTTGAAGATTGGTTTCATTTTTTTACACAAGCTTGGAACCAATGGGTAAACTATGCTTGAAAAAACCCATTAACAAGATATACAGAGGTTGGAAGTTGGGCCCTAACATGATTTCTACCAAACCTTACCCTTGGCATGGTTGCTAGCAACTCGACATGGCCCCCAAGCTTTTTTTTGTCTAACGATTCTTCTTCCACACCTAACTTAACAACCTAGTTGCTAATGTGAAAATGTTCACCATGGGGGTAGGAAGAATGAGAATCAAGCAGGTGAAATGAAGGTTCAAGTTCTAAAAGTAAAGGGAATACTCGACTCAAGGGAAGGGGATTTGTTTCATTTTTTCACAAGCTTTAAACATAAGGTAACTATGCTTGGAGAAAACTGACATGATGGTTAGAACCTGAGATGATGGTCAGATATTGTTTCATTTTTCAATGAGCTTGACATAGGAGAAGAACTATGCTCTCAAACATGGTTTCATTTTTTACGCAAGCTAGAAACCAAAAGGGTAAATTTTTTTCAAGGACATCCATTTCATTTTTTAACGAGCTTGACATAGAATGAGAACTTTGCTCAAATGAATCTACTTCATTTTTTAATGAGCTTGAAATAGGAGAAGAACTATGCTCTTAGACATGGTTTAATCCAACATGATGTCCAGAGGTTGGTGGGTTTCCCCCTTATACAAGAAGCTAGCGACTTAAATTCATTATGATGTCCATAAGATGGAACCATGCCCCCCATTTTACCTATGATGGGAAGAATATAACTAGAAGGGGAAAGAGCCATAAGAACATGCAAGACATTCAAGGCAGTTTGATTACTAGGAGAGATACAATGGTCAAATGTAACAAAGGAAAGTTGATCAACGGTCACAATCTTCCCATCATGGGTAAAATGCATAACTCTAAAGAGTGTGGACACTACAGATTTCATGGTGTAAACAAAATCATGTCTAAGGAGCAGATTGAAATCTAAGGGACCTTTGACCAACATAACATCAATACAAACAATTTTCCCTCTGAATGTAATAGGAAAATAAGGAAGGATCCCTAAAGGTGCAGTAGGTTTGCAATTAAAATCCAGTATCTGATCGATGGCTGGCACAAGATGAGGTGAACCTAAATATTGCTAAGCAGTTGAGGATAGAATGCTAACAGAAGCCCCTTCGTCAACAATAGTGTGAAGCATCCGCCTAACATTAGCATTCACAACTATCTGGAAAGGAACACTTGAATGAAGATGAGAATCTGCTAGGTGACTCCAGTCAAATGAAATAACCTCATTACTTGGAGATGATTTTGTCGAAAAATACAAAATTTCCTCCTGTTAGAACAATCAAAATGAAGCATGAAAACTTAACCAGGTTTTAGTTCATTCTCTATTGGAAGAGAAGAACAAGATAAAGATTTGGTCAAGGAAACTACTTCAGTCTTAACACTCTCTGATGAAAGAGTGGGATTGGGTGGAGATGACATTGACTCTACCACTTCACTCTTCAAAGGAAGAGTGGGATCAATTATAGATGAAATTGAATTGATAACTTGGTCAACTAGCGGGGAATCAAGGGATAACATACTATGACTTGTTGGAATCACCTGTTGATGATCAGTAATATTTGCCAACCACCATGAAGATTCATACATGCTTGGACAAAGAAAAGTACGATGGATAGCCTTGTATATCAAACAAGGATACAAGAATTTACCCTTACGAGATTTTACCAATGGGTCACTGGCTGAGTGAGTATTATTAACATGATGATCAGAATTTGATGACACAGAGGGTTTGGAAATTTTATAACAATTTTCTCGTACACAGGAGATACCAGGACACTCCTTAAGAAGGTGGCCCCCCTTGCAAACAATATAAGGGAACTTGGGTTTTCTAAGTGTTCTCTTAGAATGAGCACCATCAAGAGCAGATGGTTGTTACCTTTTCTCTTTCTTATCCTTCTTCCTTTTACCCTTCCCTTTCTTCTTCTTCTTATGCACCTGACTACTAACCGTAAAGTTTTGGTCAAGTGAAGAAGAATAAATTGATAAAGCTACAATCAACAAAGAATGAGAAGGATTATGTTGAGTTTGATCTTCTCTCGAAGGAGAGGTGACATTTCAGACATTAGGTGTAACAGGAATTACCATATTAAATAGCCAGACTGGTAATCCTATAGTTAACCTAGGAATATTTAGAGTTCCAATAAAGGAAGGACCAATACCTTCACTTAGAGGGAACAAAAAAGAAACACCTTTGAAAGGGACCTCTTGAGTGGTAGTCCCAGATGGGGATGCCATCTCTAAGCTCTCTAAAATCCCCCTAACTCCCATGCACAAGCAAGTACCACTCAAACTAAAAGCAACAAGAAAACATGTGAAAGGAGTGGATAAGAGTTAGGAACCTCATAGGACATGCCAAAAGGATAAATCAAATGGTTTGAGGATTCCTAAAAGGGTCTCTTGATATATGCTAGGTATGTAGGAGCTCAAATCAGTAGTAGTGTTGTCTAATGCATAACTGTTCACAAGGGTTCTTTTGATATACAATCGAGTACATGAAGTACCTTTATATATACCTCAAGGGTACATGAAAGGAAATTCGATATACAGATGGTACGTGGAAGAACCACGCGAGTCCCGGGTTGTAGTTCAGACAAGTTAATGACATATTCTACATTTTGCGACGCTGAAACACGTCACTAACCTATCACATAAATTTCTAAAATATTTAACCTAGTATTACTGTTATTTTTATCTTGTGCAGTTAGGTGGATCCATGGAGTGAAAACTTGAATTAAAGAAGATGCAAACTGATCTATATGATAATGCAAGTTTTCCTCTCCAACGAAGTTCTACCTAAAAGAGGGAGAGAGATTTACTTTTCTTTCCAAAAATTAACACCCAAATGTAAATTCAATTCTATCTTTTCAAATGAAAAGTAAAATATCAATGCACCCCAAACAATCTTTAAAGCAATTAAAAAAGAGATCTAGAGAACATCTAACATGAATAAACCAAAAATATTTCCTATCTTTTCGTGCTTGAAAAATATGCATAAAAACTTGATGAAAAGATGATTTCACTAACGTTTCCAAACAAATCTAACTCTAATGTAGTCAAAGCTGAAAACATAAATTTCTTCTTAATGAAAGTAAGATCTGAAACTTCAAACAATCAAGCACAAAACAAGAAGAAAATCATTCAACATGCTTGTAAATAAAGCAAAGGAGAGAGAAAACTAAAACTTCTCTTTGGAACATACAAGGAAAGGAAGAACCAATCTATCCTATCAAGCACTGAAAAACTCAGCATGCAAAAGGAAACAAAAATCACCCCAAGAAAATAAAGACTCAAAACCACATGGATCACTCATGCATTCCAAGTCCAAAATAAACCAAAACCTACACATGAAAATGAAATGTATATTTCCCAATTCTAACGAATAATATCTACATAAAGGAGCAAGAGGTTTCAAGCAAATAAATGAATGAAAAATCCAATGCAAGAAACATAAACTCTTCTTTGAATGCAAAGGGAATATAAAAATCAAAGCAACTGCAAAATACACTTCATTTTCATCAAAAAGTAAGCCAAAAAACACTCAAAAATCAAAAGACAACAGCTAAGTTTTGAAATCAAACATGAACTGAAAGGCATACCTAGCACTGCGTTAAAGGGGTCACTAACACAATAGTTTTTGAAGCAGCACTGCTTCTTGATTACTGAACTCAAGTGATGGTACCACCTATGGGTAACTGAGTGCAGATGGCGGCACTGCTTATTTCCCAAAACACATGAGTGGTTCCCTGTAAAACCCAGAACACAAGGAGAGCAAAAAAATCAAGTTAAAAATTGCAAAAACAATATAAAAACTGATGAATCAACAATAATATAGAGCATATAAAGTTGAGGTGACTTAGATCTGAAGAGATCTGAGGATTTCAAACCAAAAATTCACTAAATCGGATGGTAGATTTGACTGAAAATATTGAAGGCTGGAGCTTGGATTCAGAAAGTGTTGAGAAACTGAGGAAGATCAAATCAACTAAAGCTCTCAATTCCCTAGCAGAGTTGCCAAATTTGTTGTCAGGAATATAGCACCTTCTGCAGATAGAAGTTGTTCTTCTATTATGAATGGTTCAGATCTAGAACAAATGAGTAACACCTAGCTTGAAGACTTTCCCTGGAAGCTGTACATGCCTTGAATCAATTATTTGATGGAAGACCTGCAGACTTGCAAAATCACATCAAACATACAACAACATCAAAGATACCAGAAAACTATCCATAGATCAATATCAGTGACTAAGGAATCTGATAATACATACGTGAGATTATAACACAACAAGTATATGGGAAGGAAATCAACTTTGCATTAATAGATGAATGAAAGAGATTACAATCATTTTCCTTAGTGTCGATGCACTCCTTCAGAAGACTAACATCGCATCCCCGATAGCTCCAACTTGCTCCTCTATACTCTCTAATGGATTAGGTCAATATGTTAATTCAAGATCATAAGTTTACTCCTTTCTTCTCCCATCGACCATGGAGTATGAGATTGGTTTTATAAGGATCAAAGGGATAGGAATGGTTGAGAAATAGGTGGGTGAGGTGTCCATGAGATCCTCAAAGCATGGATCTCGAGGTTAACTAACCCAAGTGAGTAGGGAATAAGTCTAGACACGAGGATTTTGTTCTAGAAGCTTTGTGAAACCTCCCTTTTTAACTGTTTACCAAGGGAACTGCTTATAATCCCTTATGACAGAGCAGTGTAGGGTAAGAAATGTGCCAAATACAGAGGTTAAAGGCAGTGGCACCTCCTAGTTTCCACATAACTTGGGTGGTGTTGCATAAGGTATTGCTTATATGCTTAAGGGTAAGAGTGATTCTGGAGTTTTGTATGTTAGGCTCAACATCTAGAGCATTGTTTCACTTCAAGTTTGGGATTTGAGGGAAAATAAAGGTATTAGATATCTTATCACATGCTGGTGACAGGATTTGGGTGTAACAGACGGTTATCCCCTTCTCAAAAATGATGTGACCTAGGTATTGTATCTATGGTTTGTAAAAATCACATTTTCTAAACTTAGCGTAAATCTGGTGTTCCCATAACACCCGTAGTAATATGTGGAGATGCTCCTCATGTTCTTTTTTACTCTTCGAGTAAACTAGTATGTCGTCAATAAAGACCAATGCAAACTTATCTAGGTATTTACTGAAGATATTGTTCATCATGCACATAAAACTTTTCAGTGCATTAGTTAACACAAAAGGCATTACTATAAACTTGTAATGGCATATCGAGTTTGAAAGTTTGTTTTATGTATATCTTCATTGGAAATATGTACCTGATGGTATTCAAACTGCAAATTTATCTTTGAAAATATCTTTTCTCATCCGACTTGATCGAACAAGTCATCGATCCTAGGGAGTGGGTAGCGGTTCTTTATGGTAATTTTGTTAAATTGTAGGTAATTGATGCACATTCGCATCATATCGTTCTTCTTCTTCACAAAAAGTATAGGTTCTCCTCAAGGGGACACAATAGGTAGGATATAACCTTTATCAATCAACTCATGTAATTGCAACTTGATTTCCACTAATTCTAGTACACTCATGCAGTATAGGGCTTTAAAAGTTGGTAATTCTCCTAGTGTTAGTTCTATGGAAATTTCTAAGTTCCATTTGGTGGTAATCCTAGTATTTCCTTGAGGAATACATCCTTAAAGTCCACGAGAACCGGAAAGTACTTAATTTTTTGTTCTCTCTTAGCTTCTACATCCTGGATGTTCACTGCAAAATTTTTGCAGCCCTTCCTTAAACACTTCTTCATTTGTAAGGCGGATATATGTATGACAGATACCTTATTGGGTATTCCTTGAATCTTTGTTGGATTCCCTTGGTTATCCATGCATAAGATTGACTTGTTTAGAGAATCGAGCATAACATGGTGTTGTTCCAACCAGTCCATGTTGATAAGCACATCGTACAATCCTAGGGGTAGGATATTTATATCTATCTTAGCTAGAAAATCATTCAAGTTTACCTCATAGTCTCTCACTAGTTCTGAAACCTTTCTTTTTGTACTAGTGTCTAATAGTATCAACCATGGTTTTTCATGTTTTACTTTGTTTAGTTTACACGTTTTAACAATATTGGGTGATACATAGCTTCGGGAAGCACCAAATCAATCAAAATTGAAATAGAAGTGTTTGAAGCCTTACCTTCTATTTTGACCATAGTGTCCTGCTGGTCTTCTTGTCGTCCATCAAGTGCTACATAGTTCCTTAGTTTGCTAGCCATTTCCTCTACCATTGGGTCTTCTTGTAGATTGTGTAAGACTCCACCAGTCTTATTTGGACAATATCTTTCATAATGGGGTCCTTAGAATTTCCAACAGTTAACTTGCAACGAAGAAGCTTTGGCTCCTTCATTTGTTGTTGGCATGTTGGTATTTGGTGTAAGCACAATTAGCTTTGCACCTGTCTGATTGAAGTTTTTGTTGGAAGGAAAACTGTTCTTCTATTTTTTGTAAGGAGATGGTTTAAATTGAGGTTTTTGGTTGTCCAAGAAGGACTTAGACTTGTATCAACTTCTATTTATATTTCCATTCCTTAGATGTCCATACTCATAGAAAATCATATCTTTGTGTAAGGTAGTGTCCAAATTTTTTGGCATGTCAAACTCAATTCTCTCTCAAAAATTGGGAGGAAGACACCCCAAAAATTGTTGTATGTTAACCTTTTTGTCCTTTATGTAAGGTACATAATGTAATAGATCCAAAAATATGTTAATGAAGGAATCCATGGTCATGGATCCCATCCTTAAATCATGAAACTATTTCACCTTCCTATCGAAGAATCTTTTAGACATGTATTTCTCCTGAAATATTCTGTGAAAATTAATCCACCTCATTTCTTTTACTTCATCCTTTTTGGTATGATTTAGGTATGTCCACCATCTAGCTGCTTTTACATTTAATTTATAAATGGAAAGTCGAGATTTCATCTCATTAGAGTAGTTGTGTACTTGAAAGTATTTTCTGATACCTAGGTGCCATTCTTCAACCTTCTCCCTGGTATTCATCTATCCTTCATAGGTTGGGGATTTTATCATTCTAAATTATCCTTGGAGTTTATCATCATTTTTCTCCCTGTTTTTGTAAGGAGAAAGTGATATATCACTAGAAAGACTATGATAATATCTTTCTCGAAGCTCAGCTGTGTGCTCTTCTCTTCCCTCTTCCCTTATATTGTTGTTCCTTTTTCGAAGATAACCTTCGTTAGATTTATTGGTTGAATGGGTAGGTTGTTGATGAGGGTTTAACCATGTCATGTTCTGAAGTAAATATTCATTGATTGCTTTATGCTCTTTTCTCTCATTCATGTTGTCATCTTTGAAGCTTTGTAATTCTTCTTACATACTGTGTATGGTTTTCATTAGATTGGAATTGAACTCCATCACCATTTCTTCTTCCCGTGTTGGGGAATTCATATTTCCTTGCCAGTTGTTATCCTCTTCTACATTCATGACCTAGATTGTTCTTTAATCCTACAATTAAAACATTCAGTAACAAATGATTTTCTGTTAGTTAACAAGATTTCAAATACATTTTTGAAATGTTTATTTCTAGAACAAATGTTTAGTAGCGCACATTAGGTCTATTAGTGTTTGAATTTAGGCTCTGATATTACTTGTAATATCCTTAAAAACCCCCCAAAAAATAAAAAATCGTAGACTAATAAAATGCTAAGATCTTAATAAGGACATCTGCTTTTTCTACTGCGGAATAAGAACTTAGATAAAGAACTAAGCCTAACTTTTTTATATGTCACTATTCTAAATTCCAATGTGCTTGTAGTTTATGTACATGTTTTTTCTAGCTTACTGATGCTATTGATGTTATATTTTTCATGTTTTTCTTTCATATTACACTACCTATTTATTATTTTTTTACAACAAAGAGGCTGGCTTACTTTTGTTTGTAAAGGGGTAGAATGGCGGGATTTTTTCCTATCGATTCACTCGGGAAGGAAAGAGGTCATATGTTACTGGTATTACTTAGTTCATTGTTAACTAACACATGTGTACGTACTTATCTGCAGGTGGTTTCACTTATAAACCTAAGATTATGAACTCGACGAAAAGGTTTCCTAGCATCTACAACTAGTTGAACCTAAGCGCTAAAGGTTTTGTCAAAGAAATACTAGATCTATGCTCACAACCAAAAGATAAAAAGGCTTCTAATCCTAAATGTAATAACACATTCTTTGTAAACTATGCTATTTGCTTTAACTTATAGTATTGAGGGTTTAAAACTATGTATCAAATGATAGTATGGTATTAGGGGGTTTATGTTTGAATGGAAAAAAGGGTGTAAGAATATGGGAAAAGTGCATACTATGGAAATGGTGATTAATTCAATGGAAAGAGGTTTGAATCCAAACTATAGGCATGTGGGTTTTAATTTAGGAAAAGATGGTGGCCATACTAGTGCATTCAATGCTCCACGTGATGAGAAGGATTTAATGTTTACGCCTTGCGCTAGGGTTTTGTTTGTCATTTTTTTGGTTCTTTGTTTGATGTCGAGGAAGGTCCATGCTCCAGTGTTGGATCTATGCATTCCCTATTGGGATTAAAATGTTCCCGATGAAATTTGTACAAGTATGACCTCGTTCCTATAGGGTTCATCTATTTAACTTTCATTTGGTTTGAATTATTTATAGAATACTTCTCATTTTCATTTTCACTTGGTTTTTTAGGTTTTTGGGGTGCCATGTTGGATGGGTAGAGAACTTGGTCGACTCACAACCATTCAGGTAAGCCCATGTAGAGAGAGGGCCTTTACCCAATTCTTGGTCTTTATGTTGCTCAGTTTGTAAAAAAACCTTCCTGTTGAGCTTCAATCATGGGTCTGGGAAATGTTGAGAGTAATTCTTAAGTATGTTCATTGTGGGTTTGGGTTTAGGGTTCTCTCAACCCATTCAGACATTTGATGCGACTATGTATAAAACACTTGTATGGATCTGTAATGGAATTTGGTTTAAATAAATTTTACTGTGTTCCTTTTGTTTACTATAGCTCTGTGAATTTCAATGTATGTGTTTATTAAATTTCAATGTATGTGTTTATTAACTCTATCACTTCCATTGCTCTGCAATGGCACTACGATGCCATTATTTCGATATTTAATATGGACTCTAAAAATGTGGCTTAGTTGATTCATCATTTTGCAAGGATGTTTCTTTGTCGATTTAAATGATTTGATTTTAATGTAAATAAATTATCTGTGTAAAAGATGGCAAAGGAAGAGCTCTTGAATTCATAAGAGATTTGGTTTTTCATGGAAGAATTATTATCTGTATGGTAGATATGATGAATTGGTTGTTTCACTAGTAGTCGTAATGACTTGGACCTATCCCTGCATAAATAACGCAGCATGTGCATTGGGTTTAAATGTTGGTTCTTAAATGTACGTGCTTAAGGTTTATTTTGTTTAAAGGAGTCACTACTGGGTCATGTGTGATTTGTTTATTTCTTTTAAATGTGTTTAACAATCCTAGTTGATATCTACACAATTTGAAAATAGGTCGATTTCTTGGTTGGGGTTTTAAATGTTAATGTTGTAGTTTATTTGTTTAAACACTCTAAATATATAAGCTAGGGTTTATTAGTTTCGACCTTGGGTCACGTGGGTAATTGAATGTGATAATTGTTTTAACATTTGGTTTGTTAATATGTATATGTGGAAATTGTTTTGTTTATTCTTTTAATCATTCAACGCTCATTTAACCGAAGCAATACTATTGGAATCTTGGAACATGGTTCTATTTTGTTACTATAATTACTTTAACTAGTTGCGTTGATAGATTTGGATGGGAAAAGAAAGGGTAGGTTTCCATCCTTAACAGGATTCGATTCCTGGGAAAGTGTATATAATGTTTATAAGTTTTGGAATTAATCGTATAATCATCAATCCTCTTTTAATTTGTGAGTGGCTCTTGGCCTTCCCATGAGGAATTATGGTAAACCCGTGGTTAACTTTTAATTTGTTTATGGTTTATTTGTAGATGATTTTTATGTATTCTATGTTTCATTTGCTAGCAATATGTAATCTTCCAGCACTGTGTTTAGCTTACGGGTTTGGTTTTGGATTTTAAGGGATTTGATCCCTATCTTGAATGTTTATGACTATGTTTTTAATTTTTTTTAATATTGTAATGTCCCCAAAAATTGAAAATTAAAAGAAATTATTAGGATAGTAAAAACTAACTATGTGGAACATTATTTAACTTGCGGAATATAACGTATAGAATGTATGGTCATTTTTTGGTCGTAAGTTGTTCTTACATTCTATCCTTGTACTTTCAGTTATGAATATTACTGTATTTTACTTAGAATGTCATAATGTTCTTTACTACATTATTCCTATGGTTATACATTGTTGTGTATGTGTCATTAATTGATTATATGATTCGTTCATTTCTGCATACTATTACTTGTTATTTATATGCTTCTAACTTAACTTTGTTTCTAGAACTAAAATTGGTGGAGTGGCGGGACTAGTTCTCCCATGTCACTGACTGAGAGGTAACGTTTCTACTTGTCTAGCGAGCTTACTTAGTTTAGTTTGAACTAAGGAATTCTTTCATTCTAAGCAGATTATAGTTAGTGACAGAGACTTGTTTAAGGAGTGTTGAACTTTTGATCATTAAAAACACCTACTAGTTGTTTTTATGGTTTCTTATAGACTCAGCTTGATAATGAGGTAATTACCGTATGTTTATCATTTAAACACCTAGTTACATTATCTATGTGAAACCTACTATTCATTATGTAATTACTAATCCATTGTTCCTACCTTAATCTATTTTTAATTCATGTTTAATGTATTTAAAATTACTAATACATTTTTTATTTAATCTTGGAAGGTTATAAACTTTGGCTAAAATACCAAATCTTGACTTGTAGTTAAGAAGTTCACCATGGCATATTTCATATGCCATGGTTCTAAGCTTAATTCTTAGGGAAAAGAATAAGCAAAGGTTTAAGTATTTAAGCCTATGGTATACGTTGTATATAATATTATACCTTAAAATAAGATTTGGGGTGGTGAATATATCATATGGTTTGAACGTTACATAATCGGGTTTAAGAATTTGCATGGGAAAGAGACCATCGATATCGAATCAATTTCAAACTATAGAGATGTGGGTTTCGGGATGGTAGTGGACACTAGACTAGTGCCATTAATGCATCTTGGGGTTTGGGGCAGCCCAAGCTTAGTGTTTGGCTCCACGGAAGACTTGGTCATTTTTCTTGGCTTATCGTTGGTTTGGTCTCGATACTATGAAATGGATGAAGGAGACTTCTAGGTTGAAAGAGGTAATGATTCATTGAGTTTTGGTAGAAAAGTGGTTTATTGTTTTCTTAGCTTGGATTTCATACTTCTCATCCATCGTTTTCTTGGTGGTTGTAGGTGATAGGTTTATGAAGGAGAAGCGTGGCTCAGGGATTCACAGCCAGTTCATGGGTGATACCATAATGGCCATGGTAAGCTTGTTACACAAGATTACCCTTATAACCTCTTGATTTTAAGGGTGGGTCTGAGTTGCATCTCATCGCTAATTGGGTTTTTACTATGGGGTTTCGATTTTCCTTTGGGCCAAGGTTTTGTAAAGATTTGGGTTTGTAAATAATGGTGTTGTTAGCAGTGAATGGGGCCTTGGGAGCTTTAACAAATTCTGCATTGTATTTATGTAAATCGTATTTCGATTTGAGACTTAAGCCTATGCAGCACCATTGCTTGCAATGGTACCATGTCCCTTGGAAGGACTGTGTAAATTATGTTCATGTGGTAACTCTACGAGTTTTGAATACACAGTACATTTACATTTTTGGAAATGGTTATTAAAGTGGACTATATATAAATCTATTTTGTGATATTTGTTTATTAAGGTTGTGTTGTATGTGGCATTATCCTTCATGATTAGTCTACGTACTGTTACCTTCATTATTTTTTATTAGTTGTATGAATGGAACAATATTGACAACGAATGGCTTGATACCATTTCGTGAATGGCATGAGTGCTCTTCCATGGCAACTGTGACATCGTAGAGGATTTAGGATTTAGGATTTGGTTTTTAATGTGTAATGTGGATTTATAATTACACCGTGGGTGTAAACCCTTTGTTGACAGGGTTGTTGTAGCTTTTGTTATTGAAAGGGTTAGATAATTAGGGGTTTTAATTTCAACGACCATGGTCATGGAATACATCGTATAGATAAGTAAAAGGTCTTACGACCTCTGTGTAATGATTTTTGTGACTATGTATTTAATTTTGAAGGTCGTGGCCATGTAAAAGAAATAAAACCCTTCAGGATTTGATCCCAGGTTGTGTTCTATAATGGGGTTAGATTTAGGGGATTGTGTATTTATTTATTGTGGCTGAGGTCATGCTTACAGCGTAGGGGAAGAGACGAGGGTCGCATGACCTTGTTTTAGCGTATTTTTTTTTGTTATTATAGCTCGCATACAGTCTGTGTATAGCGTGGCCTTAATAGATGTAGAAGGACGCTATAAGATTTAAATCCTGGTTGTTGCTTGTATACTTACTTGGATTGTGTAAAAGATTATGATGATGTTAATTTAATTGAAAAGGATTACTAAGTATTAATGTTTTCTATAGATTATGTAAGAGAAAAATGGCAAAGGTCGTCTATAGGATTCGTTCCTGCGACCTTAAAGTAATTACATGTTTTTAATTTTTTATATTGTAATGATTTTGGTTTAGTTATTATACGATGGTTACAAGCAATACTAGATGGGACTATTTTATTTATGGAATATGATTTGATTATGTAGATTTATAATATTAGGGCTGTGGATTTTAGTTAGGAAAAGGAACTTGATTTTAGACCAATGAATGGTCATGATACTTACTATGTTTATTTTCTTATGATGGAGTTATTTTAAAGGAAATGATTTAGTAGTTAGCGTGTATTTAAATATGTAGACCTTAAAAGGTCTTTGGTGCTTTTATCTTGGATTTCAAATGGAATGTTTATAAATTGAGATTTAGATATAATTATTTTATTAGTAGATTAGATTTGTATTTCTATTTTATATCTACTGATTTATATATTTATATATGTGGTAGTTCAGCTGTAGATAATAGCGTAGCTTAACTAGGTTGTAAGATTATACTTATATATGTATATATTACTTCTGAACTAGTCTATATAAATCTAAAACATGCCTCTGCTGACATATGGAATATGTCAGTGGAGTTTATAAAATCCAAAAGAACAGATAGGTAAAATATCTAAAATAAAACCTATTTTGTAATGAATAGACCTTCAACAATAAATATAATACATGAATGAAAACTAAGGTGAAAACCCTTGATAAATATTTATATAGGAATTAAATTATAGAAGTAATATAAAGAAATAAACTGTAACGTCAACGACCCTCCGACTGATGAAGAGGACGCTGCCATACACCAAACATCTAGGCATCTAGCCCCATGAACAAGAAGATACATACATGTAATGTTGAAGCGTGATACTTAAAAACATAAAACATATTACAATGCATTAATCATTCACATACATAGTGGAAGAAAACAACATGCATTCATATACGATTTAGCATTCAATATGCACATCAGCATTCATCAATGACAAATATAGTTGTAGACACAAGTTAGGCAAGAATACTTATCTTATAGCGAACTTGTCCTGCAACCACCTACGTCGCTGCAACATTCCACCCAACCATAGGCCCACATGCTCCTTAATCTCTCAGCAATGCTGCCACTCCCGATTCGAACATGATTCCCCAAGGAATAAGGAACTAACAGGCTTACACATAGCCAAGGATAACAATACCGCAAGGGTACACAGTTCATCCAAGCCAACCCAGTTGGGTTTATCAAGCGAACAACAGATCATCCAAGCCAATAAATTTGGGTTTATCATGCCATCCAAGAGCTGGGAAAGGCTATATGCTAAGCTGGTGAGCTCACTGAAGAGCTAAGGAAACCAACACCAGAACCAGCCTGGCTTCTAGAACACCCACACACACCCAACATAAGGAAATCAGTCCTTTCTCTACAACACGGTCCCTCAGACCCTGATCCCCCTTTCAGTGCTATTCAAGGATTACGGAGAAGAAAATCAACCCACTAGCTATGTCTATGTGGTTCCTAACCCACCATGTTTATCAAGCACATCAGACCCTCAGACAAAACCACTGTGTGCATGCAACAACCAGCTATTAAAGATTTGATGGCGGATATGCAACTCCCTGGATCATTCTTGGCCCTATTGTGGCCAAAATGATCTCACAACAACCTACAGAAACCCCATATTACAAGGGAAACTTAGCCAATAAGAGTGGGGAGACAACAGTTAACGAACCACAGGGAAAACCACAGCAATATACAGCAAATACCACATTGTAAAGGAAAAACACAATCTACAATGCATGGAGGAAACATAGTCCAATAATTTCTAGATGAAATTCAATTCTCTACGTGAATAGAAAGAAGAACATAACCACCATTCAGTAAATCGGTGTGAGAGAGGAAAGGTCCCCCCTCACACAATGGATCGTGGATCCTTTTAGCTTAGCCCACGTGAGGAAATTGAATCGTCTACGAGGGAGGGAGTGCTGTCATGCGAGAGTGGGATCATGGGAGTAGTGGTCTCTCTGTTAGTGTAAAGGGTCATCCTGGTGGATTGTGCATGTGGGCAAGGCATGGAAGTCTTGCCACACTCCACTACCAGCATTAACGGCTCCAACCACCAGCAGAACAATTAAGATGGTCATTTGATGAGACAAGGGAGGGTGAGAAAAAAGAGTGGTGACACATGGCCTTTCCCCCAATGCTCAAGATTCATCATTCCCCCTCATTATCCTTAGGAATCATGCCCCTTGTTAATTTGGTTGTAGTGAACATAGCTGGTTCGGGTTATTTAATTAAAATGCATAGTTACATGATGCCACAACTTTAATATATGCCATATGTCTTGATATACCATTGGTGACGATTTCTATCCAAAACATAACATAACCAAATCGATGGTGGGGCCTTTGCCTTTGGCTCCACACCATGATTATTTACAATATATGTATCATGTATATTTAATGCAAACGGGGTCAAAACAGGGGTGTTACATAAACCATGGATAAATCTAACATAAGAAATAAAGTACATCCTTCGGTTATACCTTAAAAATGTAAACCCTAGAATATTTGAACAGAACTCCAACATATAGGGTTAGAACATGTAATGTAAATATTTACCGAAATCAGCCAGATTTTATTCTAAAAAAATATAATAGGCATCCTAGGATCTCATACCTTCAATATGAAGCTTCTTTAATGGCTGAACTTGCACACTCAAATAACTAGCATTTACAATTCATAGGCAGATTTGACCTCTGTATTAGATGACCAAATCACTTGGGAACTACCATGTTCCATATAACCATGACCCAGAATTGTTCCTGGTTTCAATCTATATCCTCCCGAGATGGACTCCAACATGCAAGTAGCTTAGAGCTCCTAAGGCACGATTTCCTATCTGGTATATCAAGTCTGGATCAGTTCTCCTTTTCCTTCAAGGAAATTTTTCTTCAAGCATTCTCTTGAGAGAAAAATAGGAAGAATAATGACTCCTAGAAGATAGATCAAAAGCCCAAGCCTTTCCTTGGCTTGATACTTTATAGACATATTTTTCAGTCAAAGGGGCAGTTAAATCAAGAAACCTTGATTTCTTGATTTAACCCTTTTTAATTAATTTGGGTAATTTTTAATACTTTAACTTAGGAACTTTCAAGTAGTTCCTAATTATACTTTTTGTAGGTATTGTACTATTTATTATCTTTTAATAACAAATAATGATGGAGGGATCTTTCCTTTCTTTCTTTCATCATTAATATTATTACTATATTTATTCTTTATACATACCATGTATAATCTACATAATTATATAACATTTTTTAACATTTGTCTTTGGGAATTATATACCATGATCCCTAGAATTAATGACACTTCTTCATTAAGGTCAAAATAGGTAGATGGTTAGGTCTAATAAGCTAGGAAACTCTAGACATCCTTTGATGTTGGATTCCCTCGTATAACATGGTAGTTCTTCAGTACTTGATGAGAATACAGAAATTCAAAATTTCATTTAATAACTTATAAATAAGTATGATGAGATCAATATTTTTATCGAGTCATTTTCACTCGGAAGCTATTAAATTCTTTTCAGTAACCCCTAATGCCTACCAGATCCCATGTTGAATGCCTAATAGGGAGTTACAAACTTAGTGCAATTCCATATCTTTTTTGCTCAACAATAATTCTAGGATATACTTGTACAACACACCTAGGGATACAATTTCCAAGGATATGATGCTTCAGAGCTTATGCTCAACATCAACATGGAAGGCTCGAGGGCTTATTCCCAACACTTCCAATTATCTTTTCATGTGTTCTAGAGATTATCACTCAACACAAATGTAAGTACTCATGTTCTCCATAGCTTATTTCTCAACAAAAAATATTAAATACCCATGTGCTCTAGAGCTCCTCACTCAACACAAAACATTAATTACACATGTGGTCCAGAGCTCCTCGCTCAACACAAAACATCTCATCAATGATGTGCTTTAGGGTCCACGCCCAACACAAATAAGCATATATATATCATCAATAATTGGCTTATGCCCAATATATAAAACACATCATCATGTTCTTATGCAGTGGGGTCCTCGACCCAATATATCAAAATAAACTATCACGATAACATCATAATAAAAAGGCTAATACCTATAAGTGTTAGGTCCAAAATTCAGGTTATTACATTCCTCCCTGCTTAGAACAACACCGTACCTAGTGTTCTAGGCACTCAGAATGACATCATAAAACAAGGAGGTATAATCCTTTCTCATGGTGGCTTCATTCTCCCAAGTAGCCTCATCAGTCTCAAAGTGCTTCCATTGCACTTTCAACTTGACTATGGTGTGCTTCCTGAGCTACACCTCTCTTTTGTCCAATATATGAGTAGGATCATGGGGAAAATCACCTTTACATTCCACCTATAGTAAGGACCAATTAACTAAATTTTGACTATCATAAACATATTTCTTTAACAAGGATGCATGGAACACATTATGGACTCTCACATGCGCAGGTAACACTATATCATATGCCACTGGCCCTTTCTTGGCTAGTATGCAAAATGTCCACAACATCTAGGTGCTAACTTACCACACCTACCCAAGCTCAACAAGATTAGTTTTTATTTTACTTTGAAGTAGACATGATCGCCTGTTTCAAAGTATTTATCTTTTCTTTTTCGACCCACGTAACTTTTCTGGTGGTCTTGTGCTTCTTTAAGGTTCACGAGGACCTTGGTAACCAGCTGTTCCAATTCCATTAATAAATCAAGCCCTAACATGAGTTGATTCACCTGTCTATCCCAAGTAACCGGTGTTCTACACTTCCATCCATAGAGTACCTCAAAGGGACTCATCTTGGAGAAATTCTGATAATCATTTTTATAGACAAAATCTACAAGATGCTAGTAGTCTTCCCACTTGGTTTGTTCATGACATAGATTCTAAGCATGTCCTCAACAATCTGGTTTACTCTTTCTATTTTCCCGTCTATCTATGGGTGATACGCAGTGCTAAATTTCAACTGCATCTCCAATATTAAGAATAAAAATCTCCAAAATTTTCCTATAAACTTAACATATTGATCCAAGATGATTTCCTTGGGTATCCCATGCAATCTAAATATAGCCTTCAAGAAGATATCAACAATGCTCACAGCCTTGTAAGATGAATTCACAGGAATGAAGTGTTCTTCTTTTGAAAACTTGTCAATGACTACAAAAATAGAATCATTTTCCTTCTTACTTTTCGGTAGACCGGTGATAAAATCCATACTAATGACCTCCCACTTCCATTTCGGAATGGGTAACTGCTGCAACAATCCTGAAGGATGTTGATGCTCATCTTTGACTAGCTGAAATTCCTAACATTTTGTGATAAACATCGCAATGTCGGCTCTTAATTTAGGCCAAAAAAAGTGTCTCTTAATGGCGGATATCATCTTTTGATATCATGGGTGCCGTGAGTAGGGTTCCCGATGAAATTTCGTGAGGATGCTAGACTGAATGTCCCCTCCTTCTAGAACATACAATCTATACTTGGAACATAGTAGTCCGGATTCGTCTACCTTTTATTCTTTTTGTTGTTGAAAAAACCTGTCCTCTTGGACTTTCTTGAGAATTTCTACATAGAAAGGGTCAACTCCGTTGGCCATTCTAATCCTCTCATGCAAAAATGCATTAATTTGACTAAAAGTCACCTCATATATCATATGAGTTCGTTAGCTCAAAGCATCGGCAACCTTGTTCTCTTTGCCCTTAATGTGCTTTAGCTCGAAATGGTACTCACTAAGGAAATCTAGCCACCTGGCTTGCTTTCCATTCAAATATGGTTAATCAAATAAGTATTTTAGACTCATATTGTCTGTCTTCAGAAGGAATTTCCTTCCCATGAGGTAGTTTCTTCACATTTTCAACGCGTGGATGATGGAGGCTAACTCAAGATCGTGCATGGTGTAGTTATTCTCATGCTCTTTTAACTTCTGCAATTCATAACTTATTGTGTGATCATTCTCCAAGATGACTCCTCCAAGTCCTTCCTTGCTTGCATCTGTGCAAACAACGAAATCCCCATCGAGATCCACAATTCATAGTATTGGTGCGGTCATCAAAAGATGCTTAATATTTTGAAAGATTTATTCGCACTTGGCATTCCATAAGAACTTATTTTCTTTCTTTTTCAAAGCGGTCATTGGGCAAGCGATTCTCAAGAAGTTCTCAATGAACTTTCGATAATATCTGGCTAATCCCAAAAAGGACCTAATGTCAGTGACACAAGTAGGGGCAAGCCAATCCTTTATGGATTTAATCTTTTCCGGGTCCACAACTATCTTTGTCTCAGAGATAATGTGACCTAAGTACTGTGTCTGTGGTTTGTAAAAATTACATTTACTAATCTTAGCGTAAATATGGTGTTATTGTAACACTCATAGCACTATGCGAAGGTTCTCTTCGTGTTCCTCTTTATTCTTGGAATAAATGAGGATGTCATCTATAAATACCAAGAAAAAATTATCTATATACTTACTGAATGTTGTTCATCATACACATAAAGTTCACAGGTGCATTGGTCAGCCCAAACGACATCATTACAAACTCGTAGTGCTTGTACCGTGTACGAAAGGCAGTTTTGTGAATATCCTCATCATGAATCCGTACCTGATGGTACCCGAATCATAGATCAATCTTTGAAAACATTTTGGCTCCTCCCACCTAATTGAACAAGTCATCAATCTGAGGGAGTGTGAATCGGTTCTTAATAGTCATTTTTTTCAAATGATGGTAATCAATGCACATCCACATCGTACCATCCTTCTTCTTTACTAATGGTATCGGTGCTCCCTAAGGAGACACATTGAGTCAGATATAACATTTCTCTATCAACTCCTACGACTGCAATTGGACTTCCACCAACTCAGGTGCACTCATGCGGTAAGGGGATTTTGAAGGCGGATTTGATCCTAGGGTCAGTTCGATGGAAATGTTTAGGTATCATTTTGGAGGTAATCCTGGGATTTCCTTGAGAAATGCATCCTTTAATTCTTCAAAAATGGGGAAGTCTTCTATGCATTGTTGTATTTCAGACCCTGGGTCTTAGATGTTTAATGCAAAAAAATTGTATCCTTTCGTTACGCATTTCTTTGCTTATAAGGAAGATATTTTCCTTATAGAAAATATCTTTGGAATGGCTTGAACCTTCACTTAGTTCCCTTGGTTATCAATACAAAAGATTGACTTGTGTAAGAAATTGAGTATGACATGGCGCTATTCCAACCAATCCATGCCGATAAGTATATCTTATGATCCTAAGAGTAGGATGTTCAGGTTTACTTTCATAGGAAAAACATTCGGGTTTACCTCGCAATCTTTAACTATTTCTGAAACTTTTTGTTTCGTACCTGTGGCTAACTGTACCAGCCAAGTTTTATCATGCTTCACTTTTCCTAGTTTGCATACATCAACCATTTTAGGGGAAACATAGCTTTGGCAAGCACCGGGATCAATAAGTATTGAAATAGAAATGTTCAAGATATTACCTTCTATCTCAACCATTGTGGCTTGATGGTCTGTCTATCAACCATCCAATGATGTATAAATCTGCAGTGTTCCTGCTATGTCCTTGATGGTTGGTTCCTCTTATAATTTATGCATGAAGTCATTGGTCTTGTTCTTACGATCTTAGGAATAATGAGGCCTACTGCATTTCCAGCACTTTATCTATAGTGGAGTAGCATTGGATCCACTTGACACCAATTTGTTAACATTAGGGGCTGGTACATAAGGATTCGTACTAGATTTATTGAATTTCTTGTTTGCTCGAAAGTTGTTATTCTGCATTCTGCGTGGATGTGGGTTAAACTGAGGTTTATGATCAAAAAATTTCTTAGACTTTCCTCTCTTTTGGTTCATGTTCTCTTTCCGTAGCAGCCCATGCTCATAGCAGAGTCTAGCCTTGTGCAACATGGTATCCAAAGTTTTTGGCATGTCTAATTCAAACCTCTCCCAAACGTTGGGAGGAAAACATCCTAAAAACTATTGGATCTTTACCTTTTCATCCTTAATGTATGGTACATAATGTAACATATCTAGAAATCTGTTAATAAAAGCATCCATAGTCATGGACCCCATACGTAGCTCATGGAACTCTTTCACCTTTTGGTCAAAGAACCTTTTTGACATATACTTTTCTTGGAATATTTATCGGAATTTATCCCAACGTATTTATTTTAGCTCATCTTTCTTGGTGTGTTTCAAATACATCCACCATCTTGCTTCCTTACCATTAAATTATAGATGGAAAGTCGAGCCTTCATCTCACTTGAGTAGTTATGAACTTGGAAATATTTTCCCATACCCAGCAGCCACTCTTCAACTTTCTCGCCATTGTTTACTTCACCTTCATAGGTCAGGGCTCTTATTTTTCTAAATCCCCCCTGAAGACTGTCATTGCTTCTTTGTTTCTTTCTGTGAGGAGAAAGAGACCCATCAATGGAAGGACTGTGATGATGTCCTTTCAGTGTTTCAGGGGTACGTTCCTATTTGTCTTCTTCTCTTGGGTTGCTGGCCTATTTATGGTAAGTTTCTCTTTTGGATCAGTTTATGGAATGGGTATCATTTCCATATAAGATTCCTACCATCATATTTCTTCATAATGCTCCATTAATAGCTTATTGTTCCTTTCTTTCGTTTAGACTATCTTCTCTGAAACTTTTCAATTCTGCTTGAAGACTGTGTATCGTATTTAAAATATCAAAATATACTTCAACCACAAGATCTACTTCCAGGGTGGGGTGTTCATATTTCCTAGCCAGCTATTATCTTCCTCAGTATTCATATTCTGAAACTGTTCTGTAAAAATTTCTAAAATTTGCAAAAAAAAATTAAGGACATAAAAATTTTTGTTTGTAACAAAATTTAATAACATACTTTATTTTCTTTGCAGTGAATGCTTAGTGCACCCATTGTTACGGAGAGAAATTCCTATGGCTTGGGGTACCACAACAGACAGCTAGACTCCAGAAATCAATCTTTCCCAATATGCAATAGAAATAAAATGTCTAACAGTAAAGGATCGAACCTCGTACCTTATTCCGGACGGTTGAAGTAGATCCCCGTTGAGCTTTCCAATCTTCAGCTTGAATTGATATAATACTTCCTCAACAATAAGTAAACAATACAAGCTTACTATATTTCATGGTGTTAGATCTATTGTAGCATATATAATCAATAATGTAAAAGAATTTGACATATTCCAATGGATACAATATTCATTCAAATACACATTATTGGATAGGAAAAGATATTTCTATTAATATAAATCAAAGATTACAAGTGACAACCTCTGATGGCACGTCTCCAAACCGGAGAAACTGAATCCCCCACTTGGGCCTCCACCACCTCAATCCTCCATCACTCTGATAGCAAGCTCACTAGCAAAAGGCAAGCTTGGGAAGAACACAACAGTGCTCCAAGGGACAAAGGGATGCAGACTCAAGCATAAGTTCTGGCAACAATGGACTATAGTTTCGTTACTCTCAATTATCTCTTATGCTTTCAATGTCTCAAGGAGTTCCTTATATAGCTTTTCAAAGGGATACTAAAAGGTCGAATCCGTGCGATCTCAAGGCATATGGAAGGCCAGGAGTCATATGAGTCGGATCCAAGTCAAGGAACGTTCCAAAAGGATTTGGATTATTAATACATCCCGATGTACGCGACTATAGGGGGAATATCTGAGTATGTACGCAGTTATCGGGGAAAAATCTGCGTATATCACTTTTCTTATGTTTTTAGGGATGATCAAGGACACATCAAAAGACAAAAAGTGGTCCATAGGGGCTAATGAGTCTGCAGCAGGACAGGGGAAGGCCATACAATGTGTGACTCACCTAGTGTGGTGAAATCCGCTATAACAGATGCCCCCTAATGTATGAGATCAGAGGGGTTATACGATGGCCGAAATACATTATAAGTCCATCCCAGAAGTAAAGTGATGAAGGTACCCAAATGGAAGACCAGCCACCCAATCAGCATAATACCATAATACAACTCTACATATAACTGCAAATACATATAGCAGTCCCGGATACATAAGAGTACAATGGCCATGAATAAGCATGAAACATGATAACCCATATGTGGTGATTGCCATGTACAATATACATAGATCAGAATCTCCATGATGAATATATACAAAGGACCATGATGTCCATAAAGGCTGAAGATATAAAATAGATCAAGATCTCCATAGTGGCTGGAAATGTCTGACATATACTGGAACAAGTCACGAGAGCTGAAATCTCATGAACACTGGCACAATCAAGGAGGTAGCATATAATGGATGCCACCAATCTGGAAGGTCTTCTACACACACTGCTACGAGTACATGTCCTACTATGCGAATAGAGGTGTTGAGGTCAAACATAGTAGTCCATTGTCTGATTACCGGTCATTGATGTATATCGTTAACAGATGCGAGATCACCCACCGATAATGAAAATGGGAATCAAGGTACTAGAGTGCAAACTAACAAGTGTGAATAAATGTGTTGAGGTAGAACACTTGAGAGAATCCATTGATCAGGGGACATTGATGTAATCCCAAAACTGTCGATGGTGAGAGAACCTGCCACTGATGACTGCAAGTCTCAAGGCACTCAAAAATGACTCTAGACTCCAATCCTAGAATAAATGATCTGAATTCGATGGGATGAAATCCGCTGGAAGGAGGGCATTAAGGCATCCCCCATCATCCAACACGAGGTACTCAGCAAAGCTATCTAATCTGGAAGGACTCGATCATAAGGTGCACGAACTAGTAACTGTATCGGGAATGGCCGACATGCAAAGTCAAGATAACTGAGGAATGGCCGACTCAGGTTTCAACTTCCTTCGAACAAAAGCATAACGGCGTATGGTGACTGAATGAAGGTAGCATAGACTTGATTTACAAACTGGGACATCTCTATGACGCAGGAGGCATCAATAGAGGCTCCATAGGGACTGGAAGCTTAACCAGTCAGTGGAGATAAACTCAGATAATGAGTACAGCTCCTAAGTCAAACTATAACCCAACCAATGGATGTGATATACAGTGCTCTGTTCGAAGGTGACACGACTCGATAGCTACCAAAGATAATATCTTTTCTTGTCTGGCTTTTTGGTTTTTTGATTTTTTTGTTCTTTTTCAGTTATTTGAAAAGCTTGAAAAAAGAATAAAATAGCTTTATAGTTACAAACTAGGAGGAGAACAGTGTCATTTAGGGAAAACAAACTAGTTCCAAGCAGTGGAACATACCTATGCTCAATGCAAGGATACATGTGTAGGATATCGACACTCGGGGGAAAATCCCCTCCCGGTAAAAAAGGAATCAAGCTGCAAAGGATATAAAGAAAGGCTCTGCATGGCTAGACATGAGACAAGCTTGGGCTATATGGCTGAAACGCAATGTCAGGGGAGCCGGCATAAAGCTCAATAAGACAGGCAAAGCTCATGATAATGCATCCACAACTTGATACAAGGGAGTCCGGGGGATCATGGCTAGCATAAGATCAAGAGGAGTATGAGGCTCTTGAGAAATGTCATGGAAATACTATACAATGGACTCCCACACCCTAAAGGGAGAAACATCGGCATGGGCACCAACTGCAAATAAGGCACTAACTAGGGTACCCATGTAAGGTGAGGCTCTACCACTCATATCGTGCCACTTCTATAGCAACAAGAAGGTTCCATGACATAATAGAGTGGGTTCGTACCTAAGGATATAGTGACATGGTCATTAGGTCATGCAAAATGCAAACGATGGTGAACCTAACCTATATGCCAGTGTAGACGTTATACCCGAGACCAGTATGAATGGGTCAATCCAAAGGATGAAACGGTGCTGAAAATAGTCTTGTACATCACAGATTAGGTCAAAAACGGTCCAAAATGGTTAGAAATGGTCAAAACTATAGGAAAGGGGGTAAAAATTTTCAAATATTTAAAATTTTTTCTATAAATAGTAAAAAATAGAAATCATTTGAAATTTTTACCCATTGGAGCTCTGATTTTCAACTGTAAATTCCAGGAGATCCAGCCGGCGGAATTCACAACCGTTTCCTCCAGGTATTTACTCATGCTCTCAGCTTGCATTTCAATACAATTTTTACAAGTTTTCATGGTCAAATGAGGTTTTTAAGGCCAATTCTACATGAGTGTTGTGGCCCACGTGGGTATCGAGGCTTTTTCCGCATATAGGGCTGGCTATACGCGGAAAAGGGGCTGGAAACCGCGTACATACGCGGCTGTTTGCAAAACAACTGCGTATGACACTGCGCAAGAGGATTTACAAGAATCTGATGGACATTTGGTCAATCTCTCATGCAGGATGGTGCTAGAGTGGCGAGAACGCGAGCATGGTGAAGTAGAGGAAGAATTAAGGGCCAACATAATGGCTCAACAAGCTCTAAGAAGGTGCAGACTCTACAAGTTTTGGTGCCTAGGTGGCTTGAGGGCCAAACCAGGACTGCTACAGATGCTGGTAGACTATTGGGATCCAGAATCAGAGTCTTTCCAGATAGACGGTATGTCCCTCACCATTGAGGTGGAGGATATCTACTTTATCACAGGTCTATCTAGACGAGGGGAGGTGGTGAACATTTGTTCTCGAGGTGGTGCAGGTCACAGGCTTACTATCGATGAGTACATAGCTATGTACTGCTACCCATATACTGAGAAGGTGGGGAGTCAAGTTCCCACCAACACTATATAGGTGCTAGGCCTAAAGGTCATACTACTGACGCTGGGCAGGATAGTAGGCTTAGCATCACTCCATCAGGCCTCTTGGCCACTGATGTTCTATGCGGTGGAGTGTATGACACCGACCATCTATGGCTGGAGCACTTCACTACTGAGCAACATGAAACACCAGCTCAGTGAGTGTAAGGCAGGTAGGATACGGAACTTCGGGTTCAGCAGCATTTTGAGCACATTTTTCTTCGAGCGTGTTCCAGGATTGAGCCCTAGAGTGGATGTTCCTCTCCACGGGGTTCGAGATCTGGCCCAACGACATTGGGCAGATGCGATGCGCAGACTGGGGGGTGGTAGGTTGGCCAACCCCTATCCAACTGACTTTTTTCCATGGTGGAGATGACAGATTGTTGCCATAGATGACTACCCTTATGCAGGGATAGATTTCTGATGGAATCCAGACATGCCATTGCCACCAGGATCAGCATATGGAGACATAGGTAATGAATCTCAACCCTCACATTTTTTTTTCTTAAATTTTGAAGTATTTAATATTTTTTGTATTTTCTTGATTATATGGAATCAAAAAGACATGTTTTTGGGTGACAATACATAATGACATCTACCATTCATGTGCAGATGTGGGACCACGATGACCAGAGGGCTTCCCACATCATAGACGGAGGGGAAGAGGAGACGATATCACTGGTGTGGATGCGGAGCGAACGCTCCAAAACATCCATACCAACTTCGTGCGACTGACTCACAGGGTTCCCATGGCACAAGTCGAGGACTTGCCTAAGGCTATGCAGAGACAGGTGGTGGGTGTACCACACACATGGGTGCATTTATTTCGGCGGCTAGCTAGAGCCGTGGTGACATATCATGATCACAACCCTCCTCCACCTCCACAGGACTAGACACCTGGGAGTTTATCTATTTTGTACTACCGTGTATATATTGATGGTGGATTTCAAAGCCCCAATTTTGTATTATGACACTAAGTATTACCGCATTTTTGATATGTATAAAAAGTTTTATGGTGATCGGTTTATTTATTTACATGCGTAAAAATTGTATTTATGATTAATTTATGATGAATGAAACAAATGCCAATCTAACACGTAGTTAGCATATGAGTCAGCAACTTGATTATAATTTCTTGGAATGTGTATATATGTTATACTCTCAAATTGTCGTTGTAACAATCTCACATGTAAGAATCTCCTCAATAATGTCGGATCTCTAACATGGTACAAACCATTGAGCTGTGACACTACTAACTTTGAATCAAGACGTACCTCAAGGGAGAGAACACCATGCGAAATGGAATCCCGTAGAAGCTCGATAACGACACTATATTCAGCAACATTGTTGGAAGATGGCCATAGACATACACCTCCTGAAGACAGTACTTGACCTATAGGAGTATAAATCACCCAAGCAGCTGAGGCTGAGTGCTGAGTGTGATGGCTTGCACCATCCGCGAATCCTATGTAGGTGGAATATTCCATTGACATATGCCACAAGAAACAGAAACTAATCACAAAACCGATCACGATAAACAAGACCTAACTATGCAAAAAAGCTATACAATAATATACAACAAGCAGCCTTGGCTAAATATTATGCATAGTATTTTTTGAGATAGAGCCCATTTCTAGGCTTTTCCAAGGCCATCCGTTCGTAATCCACTAACTCGTAGGAACCCTTCTCTAATACACGCTTGACCACGTAAGGACCACACCACATAGGATTGAGCTTCCCTGCCCCCAAGGGTTCTTTCGATTGATCCCACAAAAGGACCAAGTCTCCCTCACTAAACACTCTTGGACAGACAGACTTATTGTATTGGGCCTTTATGCGACGCTTATTAACCTCTAGAGTCACCAAGGCACCTCTACGCTGCTCATCAAGTTGCTTAAGGTGAACCAAACTCTCCTCCAAAGATGAAGTGTCTTGTAAGAGTTCCATGGATTAATTCAACGAAGGAATATCCTCACTCTCCAAGCGGTCAAGCTCTAGAAGAAAGTCCGATCTATGATGGAATTCCTCCCATGGTGGCTCAACTCCCAACCTAGCCTTGATAATCACTTCATCTGAAGGGAAAACCGTATCAAGGTAGTCATGGGCATGAGAAGACTGTACTGCCCATGCCGGCAGCACATAGGGGTCTTCCTCCTTCATCCACGAAGAGGAAGAACAAGGCTCTGCAACAGACTGGAGATTAGCTAGGTAAGCTATCATGACTGCAGGCAATGGCACGCTCATCTCAATGGGCTCACTTGAAGGATTCGGTGAAGGAAGAATCCTAGGATATCCCATATGACTTGTGCGAAAAGGCACCGATCTCCTAGACGTCGAAGCACCATCGAAACTAGATCCTATCATGAGGATGGGTGTAGGACAACTAAAGGTTCCCATGAGGGATGGATACATGCCTACACCCACACTCCCAGTTGCCAGCTGGGAATGTTCAACTTTCGGAACCGAAGCTTCCGAAGATGCAGTAACAGGCGGATTCTTGAATGCCATTTGATCAATTGTTACAATATTCCCATTATGTGGAAAGCATACAATGCAAAACACAGAAGATGCAATGGCTTGCATACTATACATCCAGTTCCTTCCCAGTAAGAGATTGCAGTCAAGGGGTGCATCAACCACCTCAACGTCTATCGCAACGGTCTTCCCTCCCAAACAGACTTTAAGGGAAGGGAGGATATTGTGCAGCCTAAACGATCTCCCATCAAAAGCAGTTAACATGGTCATAGATTTTGACAACTCAGGAGAACAAAGACCCTTCCAACAAGACAAAGACATCACAGAAGTAGCAGCGCCCTCGTCAATCACAGTGCACTTGACAATCATATTAAGACATTCTACATGCACCAAAAGGGACACATAGTAGGGAAAGCGAGGCTGATGTCCTGTGGTTTCAAATTTGATCACTAAGGAAGAATCATCACCATTCACACCAAGAGTGGAAAGCAAAGCCTTCCTTTGTGACAGACAACTCTAAAGCACTTCCAATGCAGACATCGCACAAGGAATATGGCCCAAGTCCTCGACAACTGAATAATTCTGGGTGGCTCGGGCATTTGGGTTATGCCCCGAATGCTTAATTACCCCCTTAGGAATGCGAGGTGTAGCCTCAGGTTTATCCACAGGTTTCTAAATGCGCAAAGGGGTTCCTGGTGGATTGGTTCTTTGCCTGGGTTGGGTTGTGATGAAGTATAATCTTTCGCATGCATCACAACTTTCGCGGCACAGACCATATTAATGCACCCATGACCACTAGTTTCAGCAGGATTTTCATCACTAGATTGATCATGGGACTTTGATTTCATATTCTGGTTATGCGGTAAAGGGTTCGTTAACACAGCTGGGCCCTGTGCTATGAACTTCAAAGCTTCATCCATTCTAGGGAACAAGTAAGTGAGGTGATCGTCCTTACATAGCTTGCAAGGAAACTTAACCTTATGTTTATTCTGCTTGTCCCCTCCATCATTTTTACCGTTCTTGTCATTATTGTTGTCATTTTCATTCTTATTCCCACCCTTTTTATTATTATTGTTTTTACCCTTTTTTCTATTCCATCCAGGTTGCTGGTTACCCTTTTGGTCGGATGATTGCATAGCAAGCACATTTTCCATTTGGGCAAGCTGAGACGAAGCCGTATCTTGTCCTGAGGTAGATTGGTTGATTGACAACTGAGCAACTTGTTTCACAACCGAACCAGCAGGTTTCTTACTTGCACTACCGACAATGCCATCGGCATGTGGTCCAGGTTTGACCTTGGGATCGAAACTAGAACGAGGAGCGTTGGGTATAATCTCATATAACAAACCAGACTGAGCATAGATCAAGTCTAGTTCCTGCACCCTAAAGATTGCTTGTTCCTCATTCTGCACTCCGGATGTGGAAACATCCTTCGCTATATATGGCAATAAATACTTGAGGAACCACTCAAGGAGCAACTCCGGCGGTATAAAGGCTTTAATTAATCTCTTCCATCTATGCCACTCCTGAATATGATCAGAAATATGGGTGGATTTATCTTCCCGAAATGTCGACAAGAGTTCAGTACCAACATCATAGCACACTGGTAGCTGGAAGTGATTAAAGAAATTCATCGCAAGGTCGTCGAACAAAGTAAAGGCACCCCTAGGTAACTCTATATACCATTTCGCCGCAGGCCCTGTAAGGGTGCGTTGAAATAGTCTCAAACGGACTGAGTCCTGATGCAATGAATTGGAAGAGCACCATAGGTGGAATGTCATAACGTGTTCGCTCGGACCCTCTCCTGGTTTTCCTTCAAACTTAGGTATGTTTGAAGGAAGCTTGGTAGGGATAGCCGGCCAAGCCGGGTCATGAGCCACAGGATTGTTCATAAGTCTCGATAAGTCAGGTAAATTGAGTGTCGCAAGGAAAGGGAATCTAGGATGATGAGGCCTATGGACCGCTCCCTGGTTCATATAGGATTGATTACCACCATGACCTTGGCCATAGTGACCTCCTCCTGTATGACCCATATAGGGTGGCGTGGAAGTACCATAATGAGGTGGACCTTGACTAGTAGGAGCTACAAAGCCGTAATTAGGAGAGTAAGCAGGTTGTGAATACCTGCCTCCATAAGGTGGAGAGACCTGTCCATAATGCGTCCCATAATAGGGTCCATAGGTCATCGCTTGCGATGCCCCATGAGACACTCCATAGGTAGGGATATACATTTCGAAAGTAGGAATATACATACTGGAAGTAGGGATATATGTCATGGAAGTAGCAATCTGACCTCTACAAACATGAACATAACCTCCCGAAACCACGGGTGGTATGTAGGCTTGAGACACAATTGGTCTAGTAATCACAGTACAGATCTGACTCATAGCTACGTGCCGACTCGAAGGACCATGTGAGTAAGGTGGAGGGTTTACATTTGAAGAACTCAGAATCAAGGACAAAGGAATATCTATAAGAAGATATGTACTAGTGCCTATCGTCACTCGTCTGGAACCTGGTATCCCTATCGGATCATTAACTATAGACCTAGGAGGTATATAAGATGGAGCTTCCACCACTGAGATGGAAGGTGCAATGTGACTATTACTCCCAAACATCTCCGCAAGGTAAGGCATGGGATTGCCCCCAGGCATAGTGCTAGGCTCAAAGTCAGATTCAACATGAAATGTCAAATCGTGCATAGGAAAACTAGTCGTAACATAACTACCGTAGCTAGTGCTAGGAGGGTCAAAGTGAGTCTCGGCATCATCCGACATTCCATACCGGTAACATGTAAATGGGGAATATGCCCTAGGATGAGTAGGTCTATCATGCAAATATCCTATCTGGGAAATTTAAGGACCGAGCTCAGCTAGGTCAGGTGAAGGATCGTATGTAGGAGTAAGTTCCCCATCGTCAATACGAATGGGAGGAGGTGTCTCAGGAATATTCTCTGAATGATCCTCCATGGTGTGTGAATCAGTGTGTGACATAGTCCGCCTAGACAGTCTAGGCCCCTCTCCCAAAGGATGAGGAGAAGTGGAAGGCGGAAGTCCTGCTAACCGACGAGAACGACGCGAAACCGCACTCGAATCCACAATGACTCAACAAAAAAGAAAAGAATCTCTATTTACGTAAACCCTAGGCCAACTAGCATGCACAGAGCAATCACTAATAAAATCTAAAGCCAAATGCAAGCAAACAAGGGCTAGATAAGTGAGCTCCCAAATGTGGCTGATATGTCTCACCTAGGAGAGGCTTGAGAGGCCCTTGTCACCACAAGCAGAGGTACGTAACCAATTATTGTGGCCCTCAGCTTCAACGCGTAAAGCGACTGTGCTTTCCGACCCCAACCTGGCAAGGACACATGCAGAATAACCTCTACAAGTACCCCCTCGATATCCTAGGTAAGGTCACTAAGGTCACCTCAATATAATCAATGCTCAGGAGGATAGTCGCAGGCAGGATTGACCGTATGGGTAGGGTAGCAAAGCCCGAAACTCTCGAAAGAGCCCCCAGATACGAATACAATCCTGGCTATATCGCTGGTGCTACACAGTTACCGACCAGGGGTTATCCCAATCAACAACTGCTCACACTGCCTCGTGCTTAACTCCCTTTTGAGAGGAGGATCCTGAGAACGCTGGTTATATCAAGTATTTCACACACTTCCTGGACAGACACCTAGTTGTTGTCGTTTAGTGATCTTGGAGAGTTAACTTTCAATGAACTATTCCAAGATACTAAAACCTAAGCTTGTTGGTGCACCCTAGAAAAGAAAAGAGTGTAATTCATTTTAATTAGCGTTGATTTTAGTTGGCTTTATTACTCAAAAATAGGATATGGTCGTGCAACTAATGGTGTTATGACGCAACTAGAAGCAAAATGCACACCAAACAATCAATGCAAATGCATTGTGTCCATGAAAATAGGGTATGCGTACTATGTGTAATGCACAATTTCTTCTTCAAATGCTGAATGCAAATTTCCCTATACGAAGTCCTAACTATTACTCCAAAGCAAATCTAGAACTAGTGCAAGTACAATGCAAAGTGCAAAATGCAATGCATGATGATAAGCAAATGTTTTTGGATTTTTTGAAAATAAAGAGATACAAAAAGCAAAAGAATGATTCTACCCACCCTAGACTCTACAAGCACACATAAATAGCATTCTAGAAAAGCACTAAGGCAAAAAGACTCTAATGCACTAATCTCAAACAAAAAATCAAAGATGACATGACAAGAACTTTCCTAAAAGAAAAAATTAGGCTAAAAAAATGTTTCTGGTCAGAAACAGAGGTTCTAACAGACTCAGGCAGTGCCAAAGGAGACTCAACAACTAACATAATTCACCCAGCAATCCACTATCTTCCACAAAAATGTAAAAACTAGAGTATACGCGACTGTGTGCAATAAACCCGCGTGTATACGCGGAAATACCAGGGGAAACCGTGTGTATACGTGACTGTAAGTGACAAACCCGCGTACAGGAAGAAAAAGATGCACAAATCCAAGGCAAACAGACAAGATGAGACTAAATTCACACCAATCAGGCTCTACCAGGCATACATGCCCCCATACCTGACACAGAAACAAGAGAGAGAGAGCAATTCAAATACATTGAATGCCAAGAAATCAACCCCCAAAGGACAATTACTAGGAACTCCCCAGTGGAGTTGCCATTTCTGTTATGGAGAGAAATTCCTATGGCTTGGGGTACCACAATAGACAGCTAGACTCCAGAAATCAATCTTTCCCAATATGCAATAGAAATAAAATGTCTAACAGTAAAGGATCGAACCTCGTACCTTATTTCGGACGATTGAAGTAGACCCCCATTGAGCTTTCCAATCTTCGGCTTGAATTGATATAATACTTCCTCAACAATAAGTAAACAATACAATCATACTATATTTCATGGTGTTAGATCTATTATAGCATATATAATCAATAATGTAAAAGCATTTGACATATTCCAATGGATACAATGTTCATTCAAATACACATTATTGGACAGGAAAAGATATTTCTATTAATATAAATCAGAGATTACAAGTGACAACCTCTGACGGCACGTCTGTGAACTAGAGAAACTGAATCCCCCACTTGGGCCTCCACCACCTCAATCCTCCATAACTCTGATAGCAAGCTCACTAGCAAAAGGAAATCTTGGGAAGAACACAACAGTGCTCCAAGGGACAAAGGGATGCAGACTCAAGCATAAGTTCTGGCAACAATGGACTATAGTTTCGTTACTCTCAATTCTCTCTTATGCTTTCAATGTCTCAAGGGGTTCCTTATATAGCTTTTCAAAGGGATACTGAAAGGTAGAATCCGTGTGATCTCAAGGCATATGGAAGGCCAGGAGTCATATGAGTCGGATCCAAGTCAAGGAACGTTCCAAAAGGATTTGGATTATTCATACATCCTTATGTATGTGACTATAGGGGGAATATCCGCGTATGTACGTGGTTATCAGGGAAAAAGCTGCGTATATCGCTTTTCTTATGTTTTTAGGGATGATCAAGGACACATCAAAAGACAAAAAGTGGTCCATAGGGTCTAATGAGTCTGCAGTGGGACAAGGGAAGGCCATACAATGTGTGACTCACCTAGTGTGGTGAAATCCACTATAACACCCATAGGTGTCTTAGTTTTGAAACTGGGCTCTGATACCACCTGTAATTTCTCCAAAATTTGAAAATAATTTTATTTTTATTAGGCTATTAAAAACTACCTATGCGGAACATTATTGAACTTGCGGAATATAATCTACGATGCATGCACCACTGTTTGGACGTAAGCTATTCTTACGTTCTATCCTCTACTTTCAGTTATGAATATTACTGTATTTTAATTACAATGTCATAATGTTGTTTACTACATTATTCCTATGGTTATACATTGTTGTGTATGTTTCATTACTTGATTATATGCTTCGTTCATTTCTACATAGTCTTACTTGTTATTTATATGGTTCTAACTTAACTTTGTTTCTGGAACTATAGTGGGTGGAGTGACGGGACTAGTTCTCCCATGTGACTGACTGAGAGGTAAAGTTTCTACTTGTCTAGCAGGATTACTTAGTCCATTTGGAACTAAGGCACTCTTTCATTCTAAGCAGATTATACTTAGCGATAGAGAATTTTTTAAGGAGTTTTGAACGTTTTATCATTAAAAAAACCTATTATTTGTTTTTATGGTTTCTTACAGACTCGGCTTGATAACGAGGTAATTACTATGTTTATCATTTAAAAACCTAGTTAGATTATCTATGTGACACCTACTATTCATCATATAATTACAGATCCACTGTCCCTATCTTAATCTATTTGTAATTCATTTTTATTGTATTTAAAAGTACTAATACATATTTTATTTAATCTTAGCAGGTTATAAACTTTGCCTACATGACCAAATCTCGACTTGTAGTTAACAAGTTCACCATGGCATATTTCATATGCCATGGTTCTAAGCTTAATGCTTAGGGAAAAGAATAAGCAAAGGTTTAAGGCCTTAATCCTATGATATACGTTGTGTATAATACTATACCTTGTAATAATATTAGGGCTGGAGAATATATCATATGATTTGAACATTACATAATGGGGTTTAATACTTTGCATGGGAAAGAGACTGTCGATATTGAATCAATTTCAAACTATAGAGATGTGGGGTTTGGGATGGTAGTGGACACCATACTGGTGCCATTAATGCATCTTTGGGTTTGGGGCAGCCCAATATTAGAGATTGGATCAATGAAAGACTTGGTCATTTTGCTTGGATTATTGTTGGTTTGGTCTGAACTGTGTGCAGTGGATGAAGGGGACTTCCAGGTTGACAGAGGTAAGGATTTATTGAGTTTTATCGGAATTGTGGTTTTTTGTTTGTTTACCTCCACTTTCATACCTTTAACCCATCATTTTATTTGTGGTTGCAAGTGACAGGGTTATCAAGGAGCAGCGTGGCTCAGGACGTCATAGCCTGTTCATGGGTGGTACCATAATGGCCACTGTAAGCCTGTTACACAAGCTTACCCTTGTAACCTCTTGGTTTTATGGGTGGTTCTGAGTTGAATCTCATCATTGATTGGGTTTTTACTATAGTATTTTGATTTTCCTTTGGGCTTGAGTTTTGAAAATATTTGGGTTTCTAAATAATCATGTTGTTAGCAGAAAATGGGGCCTTGGGAGCTTTAACAAATTCTGCGTTGTCTTTATGCAATTGTTTTTTGATTTGAGACTTAAGCCTGGGCAGCACCATTGCTTGCAATGGTTCCATGGCCCTTGGCATGACTGTGTAAATTATGTTAATGTGGTAACTCTCTAAGTGTTGAATACATACTGTATTTACGTTTTCTACAATGGTTATTAAATTGGACTGTGTATAAATCTATGTTGCGGTATTTTTTTATTAATCTTGAGTTGTATGTGGAATTCTCCTTCACGATTAGTCTACGTACTGTTATCTTCATTATTTGTTATTAGCCGTATGAATGGAACAATAGTGATAGTGAATGGATTGAGGACATGTCGTGAATGGCATGAGCTCTCTTCCATGGAAGTTGCGACATCATAGAGGATTTAGGATTTATGATTTGGTTTTTAATTTGTAATGTGGATTTATAGTAACACTGTGGGTGTAAACCCTTTGTTGAGAAGGTTGTTGTAGCTTTCATTATTGACAGGGTTAGATAATTAGGGGTTTTAATTTTGATGGTGGTGGTCATCGAATACAGTGTATAGATTAGTAAAAGATATTACAACCTATTTGTAATTATTTTTGTGACTATGTATCTAATTGTGAAGGTCGTGTCCATGTAAAAAAAAAAAGACCCTTCAGGTTTCGACCTTGGGTCGTGTTCTGTAATGGGGCTTGATTTAGGCGACTGTGTATTTATTTAATGTGGTCGAGTTTGTGCTTACAGTGTAGGGGCAGAAACGAGGGTCTCATGACCTTGTTGTAGTGTATATGATCTTATTATTATAGCCCGCATATACTCTGTGTATAGCATGTCCTTTATAGATGTAGAACGATGCTACAGTTTTCGAATCGTGGTCATTGCTTGTATACTTACTTGGACTATGTAAAATATTACAATAATGTTAATTTAATTGAAAAGGATTACCGTGTATTAATGTTTTCCATATATTATGTAAGCCGAAAATGGCAAAGGTCATCTATAGGATTCGTTCCTACAACGTTAATGTAATTACATGTTTTTAATTATTTATATTGTAATGATTTTGGTTTAATTGTTATACGATGGTTGCGAGCAATAGTAGATGTGACTAATTTATTTATGCGATATGATTTGATTGTGTAGATTTATAATATTAGGGCTGTGGATTTTAGTTAGGAAAAGGAACTTGAGTTTAGAGTAATTAATGGTCATGATACTTACTCTGTCTATTTCCTTATGAGGGAGTTATTTTAATGGAAATGATTTAGTATTTAGCATGTATTCAAATATGCAGACCTTGAAAGGTATTTGTTGGTTTTATCTTGGATTTTAAATGGAATGTTTATAAATTGAGCTTTAGATATAATTATTGTATCAGTAGATTAGATTTGTATTTCTAATTTATATATGTTTATTTATATATTTATATATATGGTAGTTCAGGTGTAGATAATAGCTCAGGTTAAGTAGGTTGTAAGATTATACTTATATATGTATATATTACTTCTGAACTAGTCTATATAAATATAAACCATGCCTCTGTTGACAAATGGAATATGTCAATGGAGTTTATAAAAGCCAAAAGAATGTATAGGTAAAAGATCTGAACTAAAACCTAGTTTGTAATGAACATAGTTTCAATAGTAAATATAATACATGAATGAAAATTAAGGTGCAAACCCTTGATAAATATTTATACATGAATTAAATTGCAGAAGTAATCTAAAGAAATAAACCATGCATAAATCTAACACAAGAAATAAAGTATAGCCTAGGGTTATACCTTAAAAATGTAAACACTAGAAGATTTGAACAGAAATCCAACATATAGGGTTATACATATAGGGTTATAGCATGTAATGTAAATATTTACCCAAATCAACCAGCTTTTATTCTAGAAAAATAGAATAGGCAGCCTAGGATCTCATACCTATAATCTGAAGATTATTTAATGGCTGAAACTACACACTCAAATAACCATCATTAACAATTCACAGGAATATTTGACCCTTGTATTAGATGACCAAAGCATAATAACAATAAGTGTAACTTATAATCATAATTAATATACTAGGATATGTAGAAACCTCATACCTGCAACTATTGATATTGTTTTAATGGATATGAATCCTGCACACTTAAACGGACATAATTAGTAAAACCTATCTATCTATAACCTTAGATCTATTAACTAGATAACCTTGGAACTACTACGTTCCTACCAACCATGACCCGTAACTATTCCTGGTTCTAATTCAAAACCCACCGAGCTAGCTCCAACATGCAAGTGATCCAAAACTCCTAAGGGTGAGGCTTGTCTTATTTGGAATATAAGGATTTATATTGCTTGCTTTTGGAAATGCTCTCCAAAACTATTTTTGGAATAATGATCAGATCCCCCAATCCTTCTCTTGGCTTGGTTCTTTATAGACAATATTCTAGGAAATGGTAGTTGTTTTGAAACTTTAGTTAGATCAAGAATCCATTATTTTCTTGGAAATAATCTTTAATTGATTTATGTGGATTTAATAATTATTTTGTTTAACTTAGGAACTTTTTACTAGTTCCTAATTTGACTTTAGAATGGAATAATTATTTAATCAGTTTAGTAAATAATAAATACATAGACTCTTTATTTATTATTTTGGTATTCTTTATTTCTTTATATATATCTATATACAATTATTCTTTTATTCATAATATATATAAACTTTACATATTATTTTTAATATATATTTATGCATCATATAACATAGTCTCCTTTATTTGATGCTTCCCTTAGCTTATACTTATTTCTTTTATCAAGGCCTTAAGTAGGGTTGGTCAACTAAGTTAGTAAACTCTAGATCCTCCTTGCATGTTCGATTACCTCATATATTGTGGTAGTTATCCCAGCACTTGATGGGAAGTAGATTCAAAATTTCATTTAATCAACTCAAAATAAGTAATATAAGGGTCGGTGCTATTCAAAGTGGTTCTGTCACGTCCCCGTCCCTCACCCGGTGAAGAGGACGTGACCAACACATCAAACACAACCGGGCAAAACGCCCCATGAACATAAACAAATGAAATGAATGCTAGAATTAAGCATACACAGATGCATTATTATTAAATCATACAGTGGAAGCAAACATACATTCCAGCAATTACATGTTCATCATAATTCCATACATAATTGATATAATTACAGAGTTAGACTAGCAGCACTTATCTATTAATGAAGAATCCACCCGCAACCAGCTACGTCGCTGCAACGTTCCACCCAAACATAGGCCAGCTTGCTCATCAATCTCTCAGCAACGCTGCCACCCCCGAGCTGGGCATGATTCCTTCGGAATAAGGGTCAATTGCAGGCTTATACATAGCCAAGGGGACATAAACAACAAACCAATCACAGCTGGGTTTCACAGGCTGTCAACAAACAAGCCAAGCCAACACAGTCCAAGGGACAACCACTGCATACCAGCAGCCATATCAACCCTTCACAGCTCTGTGAAGAAGGCAAAACAACCAGGGACAGCCCCAACCAATGGATGACCACAGCTCAAGTCCCATGGACGACACGGAGTTGTTCTTGGCCCTAACGTGGCCAAAACAACTCAACCACTACATCCCAAACCAGGAAACAACAGCGGCCCAATTTCACAACAAAAATTGACGGCAACTATGCACAGTCCCAGAACAGGGAGACCCAGCCAACATATTGGGAATCAACGGTGACCCAAAACGAATTTGAGCACCCTAGCCCACAAAATGTGGGTGAAAACAATAGCAACCCAATACGTGGGTTAAAACCACGGCCATCAAAATGTGGGGAAACAACAGCCCCAAACAAAACAGTGAGCATGGATCTCACATGGAAAGAACGCCCCAACCAGTCTGTGCGTGAGGAAAAACTTGCACCAACAGCAAAATACACGGGAAAGACATACCTGATTTCTGCGTGAGGATTCTAGCCTACGCGTGAGCATGGACCGACCAATGCATGAGGTGAACAGACTAGGCATGAGAACAACTGACCATGGAAAACAATGGGGAAAATCCCTAGAAGGGAAGAGTGCGTGTGGGAGAAGAATGGACAACGTGGGTGGAGTGGGCAATTGGGTAAGGCTGACAGCTTGCCACAACCACCACCACTTCAGCAATAACTCCCCCAGCCACCAGCTGAAGCATTAAAGAGGTTGACAAGGCTGGATGAGGCAAAAGGTGACAAACAACAAAGGTAGAAAAACAGGAAGGTAATAAAACATGGGTTTTTCCCATAACCAAGGTTTGACATCCCCCACCTCCTTATCCTTTGGAACCATGCCCTTTTCATTCAACGTTGCACTGCCGTAGCTGGTTGTGGTTTTAGTTTTATTTGATGTGCGTGTTTACATGATGCCGAATTAAAATGTGCCGGATAGCACGACATACCATCGACAATTATCCCCATTGCTAAAACATACACAACCAAATCGATGGTGGGGATTTTGCCTTGAGCTCCTCACCACGATTAATTACAATATATACATCATGCAAACGGGGTCAAAACCGGGGACATTACGGGTTCTAGCTCAACACACTTAATTTTAGTAACTCCTAGTGCTATTCAAATCCCAAGATCAATGCTAAAAAAGGGGAGTTAAACTTAGTGAAATTCTAGAGTTTCTCACTCAACACTAATGCTACGATGTACTTGTATAATACACCTAGGGATACAATGTCCAAGGATCTGATGATCCAGAGCCTATGTTCAACATCAATTTGGAATGCTCCAAGGCTTATCCCCAACACTTCAAATATTATAACTCATGTGCTCCAGAGATTATGCTCAACACAAAATATCATAACTCATGTGCTCCATAGATTATACTCAACACAAAAGTTCATAACTCATGTTTTCAAGAGCTTGCGCTTAACACAAAATCTCATCACTCATGTGCTTTAGGGTCTATGCCCAACACATTGTAGAAATCAATCATGCATTCAATCTTCTGCACATTTTATCACAATTATCATTTCATTATATGCATAAAGGTAAATCAGGTAATATATCCAGTAATCTTATTATGACCATAATCCTTGTCCATCAAGGTCCATGCCCAACATATACAATCACATACAAGATAATAAAACATATGCATTGGCTTACGCCCAATATATCTAACTAATCAACATAAAACATGTGCAGTGAGGCATTACGTACAATATGCAAACATAAACATCAAAGTAACTCATGGGAAATGGGACTCATTCCCATTATAGTTAAGGTCAAAATTAGGGATATTATAGTTTTCTAAGTTTGTTGAATGATTTGTAAGTTTCAGGATTATTCTTATATATTCCTCCATAGAATTCATGTATAAATATAGCTTCATAAGGCTGAGGAATAATCCATAGGGATAATTTATGCATTATGATTGTGTATGTAATGGAGGATAGTTGATAATAAAAATAAAAATGTTGGTGTGTCCATAATTTTTGGTACTGAATTCTACATGTCAATTTGCATGATGTTGTAATAAGATTCAATTTGGGGTAAATGATTTATCACATATATAAGTTGATGTGTTAATATCTTTCTTCTCAAGCTTGTAGCGTTCCAGGACAAGATCCTTTGCGTAGCAAGAGCCCACCACTCAGGTAGCTTGATCCCTTGTAATTTTCATTATTGTAGGTTTAATTATTTACATAAACTGTTTACATTTCTTGTGTTTATTTAATTGCATATATGAGTAATTTTAATGCGTTATATTTCTTTTTGTGTTATTAATTTTATTTTTGGTTTTATTACAAATGAATTTGATGAGAGTTTGTTTGGTGTGGAAGGAGACCAAAATCTAATTTCTGAGTGCTGATTGCAAGAGGTTTTAAGTTAAATTCCTTTTGATGGATGCCATTTCAATTCAAATGTTGAATTATTGAAATCACACTGAAGGTAAATTAGATATTGAGTTATGGTTTGATGTTCTGAACACTCTCTTGATTTGGAAAAACATCGTTGGGATAGTGAGCTTGCATATTGAAAAATTTTGAATGGTAATCACTTGATAAACTTTGAACTTGAGATGCAATGATTATTTTTTGATATGGTATGAAATATTTAATTATTGGGAATATAGAAACTATCTCCTAAAATAAAGCATAATTTGAATTGATGAGAAGAGATCCCTATGTTAGAAAATTTGAATTAAATCGCATATTTGAATCATGAATACAGAGAATTAGATTGATGAAGAAGTTCATTTTGATATTGGATGCATTGGGTTTAGATTTGAACAATTGGATCAAATGAAATTTTAAACTTTTAGAAATCAAATTCTTGTGTTGAATGTTTGGAATCAAATTACATATTTGAACCACGATTTTTTAGTGTTAAATTGATATACATAATTGTTTTAATGTTTCATGCTTCAATTAATATTTGGAAGAATTCAATTGCGTCTTGGACACTTAGTAAACTCTTAAGGAACAAAAATTGATTAATGAATTTAACATAAACCATCTACATATGAATCAAATCATCATACTTAAATCAAAATTGAAATAACAATTGTGCCCAAGAAACAAACAAATCAAAATTTGATTTCAACCAAGAGCGATAAACCATTTTTATGAGCAGTAAATGGATCGGTATAATGTAGGTGATAAACAATTTATGTGTTTTATTGGTTCAAATTATATTTTCAAAAATGATTTAACCATATTAGCACTTGTCATTTCATTATATTTCGGTCAAGAGTACACAAAATTCATTCAAATATTTAATTAAAAAAATATGAAACCCTCTGTAATGAATTTGATTTCACTTGCATGCTTGATTTCTTGAATTTATAGTTTTTTTAAGTGTGGTTCACAAACCCCCTAAGGGGATAATACGTCTATGGGAATAAATCACAGGGGGGGGGGGGCACCCGAAGCGGGGGGACCCCTTGCTTTGATTACAAAGCTAAGTCAATGGGGACATCAACTGAGGCCCTTATATATCAATGTATAACTACCCATGAATTTGACCCCAAGACCTTCTGCTCGCAAATTACAACTCTCAACCACTTGAACTATCCCACTTAGATTTCTTGAATTTATACTTGCTTTGCTCTTATTTTTGTTTTCAAAATTTGTAGCTTTACTTATTCTCTGTTTTGGTTTCAAATTCAAATCTAGTTTTAATTGGGTGGTTCATTTTGAAAGAGGTATTTGAGTTATTTTACAACTTGGTACATGTTTGGAACTTCTTGTGGATTTCGGTCTGATTCAATACTCATTTGGTACTAGCAACTGTTTAGAGTAGATTTAGAATTTATAGATTTTCTTTTAAATATGTTTGGTTTACACATTCTTTCTTTCTGAATTTGGTTTGCCACCTGCACTCAATGCACTTTATTACTTGCTTGAATATTATTTCATTTTCAACGTAGGATTTAAACTAAATTGCTCTTATTCCTTTATGTTTTAAGTAGGGAAATTTTTGAAATTGATTTAATTTAATATTGCATCTCTTTGATTTGATTTATAGTTCCAATCACCAATGAAGGAATTAATGACCTAACTCAATAAATATGGTCACCTTATGATGGGTTTCATCTGAAGATGATTGAGATAGTTTCAATTATTTTGTGTGTTTATTGGCATTAGATCGGGCTAGATTAGCATTTTAGCCCACACATGCAGTGCTTTCACATCCGATTGTATGAATTTTTGGACAATAATTTAATGTTCAATTATTAGTGTGTATATTTTTATTGACAATGTCTATAAGAATTTGGTATCGAGATCAAACCTTATCACTAGTAGATGGGACTTCTTAAGTATTTTTTATGTCTTTCTAGCAAGTATTTAGGCTTGAAATGATTTGAAATAAGTTCAAACACGTTATGAATATGTGTCTCCTCTTTGAAAAGTTATATCAATAATTTAATTTTGATTTTAGAGCTCAAGCTTAACTCCTTGAAATGAGTTATTTACACTGAAAGGCCAACATGAAAGTAAGCTAGAATATCCATTAAATCTTATTTAAAAACTTGGATTTGACCAGAACTGCATACATAATAAGGATAATGAAAACACATCTAATGAAAGAATATAGATCCATTACCTTTATTAATGATAAAATTTTACACAAGTGAGTCTCTGTTATCCATAGATGGGGAAAATAGTCTCTTAGACTATACAATAATACTAATATTGTACACTTACCATCTCGACAAGGATTGAATGGATGAATTGGGAATGAAAATAAATCACCCTAAGTCTAGTGTGCAATATCACATATATACTCCCTCTCTCGACCAAGTGAATGCATTTCATATGTTCAACTAAATAGAACATAAGTAAACCTCATTTATCACTAAAGTGGACACACATGACACATCATTAACATATGTACCATTATATGGAGCATTACAACTCATCTCCACTAACTCATGTGCACATGATATTCTCTATGAAAATGATTAATATATTAAGTCATACACAATAATCCATAAGCCTCAAATATAATATATATTAAAAAAAAACTATGTACTATAAAAGAAAGTACAAATTCCATTGTAAAAATCATATGCATAGACTTCCCTTAGTGGTTGGCTCTCCCTTAATTCAATTCCAATGGAAGACATACAACATCTAAATATTATTTCCATTTCCAAAGGTTGTTTTGAGATATTCGACATAATATTTATATAAAGAGATTCAATGGATACACTAACATCATTCCTTTAAGGGAACCTAACCATGTTAGACAAGAACCTATACAATTTTTTCTTATTAGTGTTTGGGCCTTAAAAATGTCCTACTTTAACCTTAAATAAATAATTCAATTTGAGATTTAATTAATATTAGTGTCTCATATACCAAATTGATGTGTAACTTAAATATGATCTTAAAAATGGATATTATTATTAACTTCGTCTCATATACCAAATTGATGTGTAACTTAAATATGATCTTAAAAATGGATATTATTATTAAGAAGTTAATGCAATAGCCATTATAGACTAGTAGTAATCCAGGAGTTCTAAAACTAGCATAGATGTATCTTAAAAAGGATTTACCAAACCTTGAGATACATCAAATCTATCTTTGTCCAAAACCCTTTTATACTTTTTAAAGTAAAAATGTTGATGAAGCGTGTAATGCAATGTTTATGGTTTCAGTTTGGTAGTTTTGTATTTATGCAATTCTAAATATAATAAATTTAATTTGAGTATAACACACACACACACATACAATGAGCATGAAAGGAGTTACATATCTCTTCCTTACTAGGTTGTAGAATGTACCTCTTCTATGTAAAACTAAATTTATATATTCGTATATTAATTATAAATTTTTTTCTTAATTTTTTAAAGACATTGTTGTTTTTATACTAAACCACCTTAAATTTATTTTATAAGTTTATAATAATATCACGGTGTTCTTCCAACCATCCATTTTTTAGAAGAATCATTATTTATAAATTTTAACTTAAAAAATGAAATAATTAACTTTTAATTAAAAAAATTATGAATTAATCCATATATAAAAAATATTATGATTTCATCCCTATCATATACAGTCTGCTTACATTAACTTGCATTTTAATGATTTAGTTGAGAGAAATATACAATCTACCTACATTAATTTGCATTTTAATGATTTAGTTGAAAGAAATATACACTCTACCTACATTAACTTGCATTTTAATGATTTAGTTGAGAGAAGAAACCTATCACATGATTTTGTTGAAGCAAGAAATGATATCACATGTATAATTGACAAAACACATGATCACACTTAGTGGAGCAAATTATACAATAAGATAAACTTATATTCAAGGCCACATAAAAATAAAAATAAAATACGTAAGGCCATATAAAAATAAAAATAAAATACGTAAGGCCATATAAAAATAAAAATAAAATAAGTCAAATGAGAAGGTGAAGTATATATAATATATGTTTTTTATTACAATGCATGATTTCATATAAAGCTGCCGGTGGAGAAATTTAGTTGGAGTCTATTGTTTGCGCCGAGAGGCGCTCTACAACCCAGTATGGGGTAGATATTGTAACGTTACATAATGTTATGTCGGCTATAAAAAAATAGAACATAATGTTATGTCGGCTATAAGAAAAAAACACAATATGGGGGAGATGTTGTAATGTTTTTACTTAACAAAATAATAAAAAATGTTGGCCTTGCACATGGTTTGCACATGGTTTTTATGCACATGGTTTTAAAACCATGCACATACATAATAAATGTCGGCCAGAAAAAACCTAATATGGGGGAGATGTTGTAATATTCCTAACTAACAAAACAATAAAAAAGTAAAAATTTAATTATCCGTAAAAAAATATGGGTGAGGAAAAAAACACAATATGGGGGAGATGTTGTAACGTTTTTACTTAACAAAATAATAAAAAAAGTTGGCCTTGCACATGGTTTTAGACAAACCATGTGCATGGTTTTAAAACCATGTATGAGGAAATATTGTAATGTTAGTTCATAACAAAATAAAAAATAATAAAAAATATTATATGTGGGCCATAAATAATATTAAATATTAATAATAAAATATTATATGTGGACCTTAAATAAAAATATGTGTATTTTGGTTAGAATCAAATCAATGGATACCTACAAAGATATTTGATCCCTCTCGGTGCTTGATAGAGCCTAGGATTTGGATCTACGCTGGTTTTAACTACATCATTTCACAAACGCATGTGCTTGTTTGATGAAAGGTGTTTGGTGAAGGTGCAGGGTTTTCGGATATAATTTAAAAGTTTGTAATTTTTAAAATGATGTCTATTAAAATGGACAAAACCCTAGCCATCGTTGGCGGCCATGCGCTTCCAAACAATTCAAAAAGTTTGGAGACACATTAAGTCATTTGATAGTTCTATTCCCCACTATCATATGGGCATCGTTTTTATTTTATTTTTATGTAAAGTAGGTCACCTGCTTGCTCGGTACTTGATGGACCACATGCCAGCCAAATTGGCCCATGACTTGCTTTGCAAGTTTTTTAATTTTAAGTTTTGTTTTTTAAATATAAATTGGATAGGAATAGGGTTTGATGTTATGAGCTAGCGGTGGGTTTTATGGCTGATCCAATGGAGATCTATGTTTGATTTTTTATGGGGATTGCGGTACTTCTTGCAGAGATTATTATATCCCTTCAATGCCTCGTGTCAACACGGTGACAATTCTACTTGTTGCTAGGAAGATCGTTCTCATTTCCAAACTAAGGCTAGGCCTAGCTCATGTTTTCTACCATTGTGAAGGGGTTCATATTGGAAACATAAATTGGGTGTTACTTTGGTACACGGAAACCAACCATGTCATCTTTAAGTTTCAAGAACATGAATTCTCATGCAATCACTACAACATTTTCGTCAAAAAATGATATTTATTACAAGGTCAATTTTGACAAAAACTCTTTTTATTGTTTTTGGATTTAGAATTGGTCACAACTCAATGGAAAAGAATACGGATTTTAATATATAGATGCTTATAAATGTCATATAAAGACATGGTGAATTGATTTTATTAATAGTGTAGTTATTAGAGCCATGTATGTTATTGTTAATGTTATTACTATTATTTTTGTTATGGTTGTGGCTTGAGGCATAGAAGATGTTATACTACAACAATGAGATAGTTTATGATTGCAATTAATATAATAAATCCCCACCCCACCTCGTTTTCATTTTTAACTATGGTTCATTGTTGCCAAGGGCAACATCCATGGATAGACAGACACTTGTTATTCACAAAGAATCAAGGTATCCCAATGTTGAGCATAACATGTTGCAAGCTAGATTTTAACTTGGGTGGAGAGTATGACAACCAATGCTCCCAACCACCTAATTTACGTTTGACTCACCACCCCACCTCATTTATTATTTTTTGTTCTATTCTATATATATTTATAATTTCATTGTATTTAGGTTATGTTGCAAATATTCATTTGGTTTGGTGTTCATTTCTTAGTTGTGATGCCTTGTTATGAATGAGTACAAACTTTGTTATTGCATAGTGGATTTCACATAACCAAAATTTTAACTAGATTTATATTTAAAGGAATGTATCACATTACTATTTCATTTTTCATATTATTTGAACCTTACATACCCCTTATCTCTTTACAATAAATTCATGTGATACATTCTAAATAATAAGGGGTCGAAAATGCAACTTTAAATTACAATGACTCCTTTGTTGGACACCCTAGTTGACCTTGGTCTTAATTGATCCAACATTATATTTTCTTCTCCAACCATTTCTTAATTGTCATAACTATTATGCATATGTAACTTCACCTTCCATGCATGAAAATTCACGTTCCTTATATATATCAAATATCATTATCATTTATTATACCCATTATCTATTACGCATCACATTGTCATGTAATTTTGTTTCGTGTACTTAATGATATGCTCCCAACCTCTTGTGCACCCAAACATGATGTTAACCTAAATTTTCATGCACCCACTATTTTCTATTTATCACAATTTCACCTAGTGCATCCTTGTTGTGAACTCCTTTTTAATACTTTCCTCTATACTTAGCCTTTTCATGGATGTTCATACATTAAATTCACCTCAGGTTACTGTGAGAATTAAAGTCTCTTAAATTTCAAAATTAAAAAAATGAGATTCCTTTTCATGATGAAGTTAAGTATCCCTAATTAAATTTACTTCTCCATAATTTATTAATAATTAATTTATTTTTTCACAAATAGTCATGATTTGATTCCCTCCCCAAAAGATTATGAAAAAAGGTCATGATTTGATTCCCTCCTTTTCCTAAAAAGAATATGAAAATATTTCAATGCATACTTAAAATATATATATATACTCTAAAAAGAATATGAAAATATTTCAATGCATACTTAAAATATATATATATACTCTAATTTGATTCCCTCATTCTCATCAAAAAGAATATGGAAAGATTGTAGTTGTATATTTAAAAAATAATAATTTTCTATTTTTCAATTTGTTTGACTATATTTTCTTATTATATTTTGTTTGGAATTTTGTTAAAAATCTTTAAAAAAAATTAAAACCACTTATATTAGTTATGGAAATTGGATAATTTAAGTGTTATGGAGGTATTTGAATATTTTGAATCTATTTATAGATTCAAAACCACAATTTAAATATTTTTAAATTTATATTTTACCAAAAAAAAATTGATAAAAATAAATATACTTAAATTTTTTCAATAATAAAAATAAATATTCTATTAAATTTTTTTCTATTATATCTTAATTATATTCTATGTTTTCAAATAAATAAATTTTATTTGTAATAAAACCCTACCATCCTATATAGTATTATATTACTAACCTAACCATTAAATTATTAAATTTTATTTATGGTAAAAACCCTACCCTCTTCTATAGTATTATACTACTAATGTAACTATATATATATATAATGTTTATGTAAACAAAAGCTCAAAGAGCTGAAGCTATTTTAATTTTTGAGAGCAATGCTTAAGTAAATGCACAAAGAGGTGCTATGAAGAACTTAATGATCACTTAGATGCAGTGATATAAGATCTAATGAACTGTCTATGAATAAAAAAAAATTCTCAAGAAAAATATATAATTAATGTTTAAAATCCCTCCATCTTGTCATGAAAATATTTGATTAATATAATTTTCCCTCTTTTGGTTTTTAGTTTTTGTCTCTAATAAAAATAATATTAAAATATTTTTTATAATAAAAATAAATATTATATTAAAAAAATTTCTATTATATCTTAATTATACTTTATGTTTTCAAATAATTAAATTTTATTTGTGGTAAAATATTCCATAATATTATATTATTAACCTAACCATTAATATTAGTTAATATTCTTAATGTCTTACATTATCATTATATATATTCTCATGAAAATATTGTAGTCTTATATTTAAAATAGAAAAACCTTTATATATATTTTGATTCACAGAATTTTCTGTGTTTTGGTTTTTATGTTTTGTCTATAATAAAAATAAATATTATATTAAGGCATATTTTTTTAATGATATTTTAATCATATTTTATAACTAAAAATTTTGATTTTATATGGGTTAAAATTTTGAGTTTATAGTATTATATTATTAACCAGTATAGATTCATCTTAACTCTGTTTCTATAAGATTTGATAAGGATCAAATCTCTTGAGGTGCAAATCCCTTTTCAAATTTAGGATTAAGATGGATCTATCCGGGTTCCAATCATAGTGGTCGGATCAGAACAATGTTTCTTAAAAAAAAATTATCACATTGAAATCATCTTATGGGTGAGTGCGCAAAGTTGAGGGAGCTTTTAGATGCAATTGTGGAGTGAAGTCAATCACTCTTGATCCATAAAAAAGAAGACATCCCAAGCAACCCTGAACTTGCCAAGCCTAGTCCCAAGGCTTCCAACAGGTATAACAAGTAGGATATTAGAGCAAATTGTGCCTCCATTTTATTGAATCAAATCGCGCCTCCATTTTAGTGAACGAAACCACGCCCTTGTTTTGGAAAACCTATTTTTTTATTTAAAATGGGTCGAGCCCATCATTTTCGCCACATCGCAACGTTGTTGGAGTTTGACGAAGCAGAATGCAAGTGGGAGAACATGATTTGGGTGTGCCAAAGCCATCCACCTCCACCTTTGTATTAACCTCCTCTTTGTGAGGTATTTTCCTCGTTTCTTCTCATTATTTTTTCCTAAATTCATTCATTTGTTTTCCATAATTTTAAAAATTAAACTAAAACAAATTAATTTATGGCCAATGGAAACCAAAACCCCAATTTAATCATAAAAATAAAATAAAAAATGATTATTTACCAAAATTCATACCCAAAATTCACATGCCCAATGGAAAACCAAACCCTAATTAACTCATTAAAAACAAATCAATTTCACTATTTCCATATGCATATTCACAAGCATTCTTGTGAATCCATACCAAAATTCACAAATATGCAAATTTTGTCAAGCACATTGCAAGTTTGCATAAGTAATTTACATGCCCAATGTAAACCAAAACCCTAATTAACTCATAAAAAACAAACAAAATTCACTATTTGAATATATGTATTTTCACAAGCATCATTGTGAATCCAAACCAAAATTAACAAATATGAAAAGTTTTTCAATTATATTGCAAGCTTGCATATAACTAAAAAAAATCAAGTAGAATTCATATATTCCCTAAAATACATAAACAAACATGGTAAATCCCTTGCCTTTATCCAAAATATCAAAGTTGGTCGTCCAAGAACATCAATAAACACCTTATAGTTTTGATTAAACTTCCTAATCCAAGTGTTAAAATAAGGTATAGACGCTTCCCATGCTTTTAACAAATATTTCCTCTTGACTGAAGGGTAGATTTTTATTAAGGTCAAGACAACGAAGTTCAACAATAGGCTCTACAAACATGAAGATACATAGTTAGGTTGATGTGTTTAATTAAACATGCCAATCACATACTATCATACATGATATAATCCAATGGAAACCATGCAACCATAAAATCCACTATACTCAATTGTGCATTTAAAGTCTCTCATGGGTATATAGAAAGAGGGCATAGAACTAAAATAACATCAAGTGGAATCCATACATGGCTCGAATTACATATAAACAAAGATATGCTAAATAGACTTTGGAGTCCCAAAAACATCACGCTACAACAAATAATTACATATCTAACAAAATCGTTTCCTACACTCGGATTTTATTTATCAATAGCACATTATTTCTCCTATTCTAGGGTATAGTCGTTGCCTCTACCCACAATCGGGTAGCTCGTCCTACAAGGGCATTAGTTACCACCTAACAATTTCGATGAAACTTCATAATCCAAGCCTTAAAATTAGCTAGAGGAGCTCTGTAATCAACATATGCACATAAGACATTTTACGTACACATGCATATGGAAATTGGAATTAAAACTTGAATTTATGACATAAATTTAAAATGAAAAAATGTTAAATGTTTATTCTTTACTGTAAAATTCAAGATCAATTTTTAAATTTACATAATAAATTTATTTTATGTTGTTATTTTTCGTACATTAATTATACAGTTTTAAGTGCTTAGAGATGTCATTATATCATGTGTTTATATTTCTAATGATATTTGATTTGTATTTATGATTGCAGTGGCTACTATGGATAACAATGTTGAGATACTGAGGATTATTAGCCATCTAAGAGAGATTGGTTCTACTTGGAGGGGTGGAGATGAGCTCCACCACTCCTTGTTAGATTCATTGTTGACTATTGTTGATACGATCGCAAGATTGAATGGTTCTTTGTATAGAATCTCATCGTACATGGAGAGGAAAATACAATAATATGCTGATGGGTTGAGCGACAACGAGGTAAAGAAGCTAAAAATAAAAAAAGAACACATGTATACATTGTTTAGACTGCCTGAGATCGATGACATTCTAGAGATCACCAGGACACACATTTCTATAGATTGGTGCACCTTTCCACCCATTAGAGATGATTGGATGGATAGGTGGTACATGGTATTTGACATTCCCTTGCACAACAATAGGGAAGTACCATTGTACTTCCTCTGAAAGTTGTATGCAGAGTTTGTGATGGGGAAACATGTCAACTATTTTGACATGTTGGGCTTCTAGGGAGTTCGTAGGAGGATTCCCCAACACCGACCCAATTCTATAAATAGAGATGTCAATCCACATATACCTGCACCTAGTTCCTAGATACTGAGGGTAGACATCCCTCCTGCACATGAAATGGTTTCCCAGACACAAGAGGCAATTTTTACTCTAGCTGACATGGTCTCTCGACACACGACCACTATTGACCAGACAATGCCCTCTTCCTCTCCTGGGGTACAACCACTAGCTTCTGGTGGTACAAGAACATATTGTCATCTACAGATGGGGATAGACTGACATCCCATGTGCCTCAGAGCGATCCACACATCTATACATCGTGTGGTCAACCGCGTTTTGGTTCTGGACCAAGACATCACTACTACATTTCAACCAAAAATCCGACGGCCGTATTGTCGTATTTTCGACACTTCCCTGTCGCATGTATGACACTTTGATTTTTTTTAAGCATCGAAAACTTGTTGTCGGTTATCCGACAGTTGTTAATCCGTCGGTTACGCGACACTTTAGTTACCATCGGTTAAGCGACACTTTAAGCGACGAATATGAACATTAAGCGACGGTTATTAGAGATTTTTTTTAAAAAAATATTGCTGCAGACGTCGCTTAAGCGACACCTTAGGGAATTTAAAAAAAAAATATTGCTGCAGACGTCGCTTAAGCGACACCTATAGGGAATTTTTTTAAAAAAATATTGCTGCAGACGTCGCTTAAGAGACGGTATGGCATTTAAAAATAAAAAAAATATTCTGTGGTTTTTTTTTTGGTATAGTTTGTGCAGAGTTTCGAGGCTCTTAATCAACGAGCAGTTTCTGTAGTGGTTGATCCTATTCAAAGTGTTAAGGGGAAGTTTGTGATTGATGCATTCCACTTAATCAATCCCCATACTATGATGCTTGGGCAGGAACCCCGAGAAACAACTTCAAATCTAGGGCATCTGAATAAACCATCCATCCAGGTTAGCATCTAGCAGTATTATGAATTTTAACACTTAAGATTAAGTATAATACTCTTTTTGTTCTAAATGCTCATTTTTTGTATAATATTTGTACAGGCATTAATCCATGGCTTGAATCGGCATTATTATTCTATTTCCATTAATTATCGGAAAAATGAACTAGAAGAAAAGATGCTACTGAACTTACATAAAAAGAAATGGACTGATGGTCTGACTCTGCAATGCTTCGATTGTCATTCTAAGACAAATGAATAGACAGTACAGGTTTGGATTCATGAGGAGCTATGCAAGCAAGCCAGAGATCATTGTAACTTGGAAGAACACCATAGTTTGAGCCTGTGTACCAATTAAGAATGATGGTTTTTCATGATTTTCCTATAGAGATTAGGGGCAAGATAGATAACTGCTGATTTATTTCAAGTTTGGAAACTGTCTATGTTGTTTTTCCTATTGAAGAAAGAGGGAAATATGAAGTGGCATTAACTAGAGCAAAAAACTGATCCATGCATTATCTCATGAATATAGTATGTGTTGAAATAAAGGAATTCCTATCAGATTTATGGCTCAATAATGTGTGCAGCCCTACTGAGACATAGTGGATAAAGAGAGAGTTCTGTGACCTTCAAAACCGGAGCTACTAGTTCACATGTTAATAGATTTTATTGATGTAGAAAATAGCAGAGTGGGTGCTGAGGTATTGGCAATATGCTAGTGCACACTTATCAATATTTCTTCTCTCAGCTCATGCTCTCCTATGTTTGTTGACTATGTCCAATGGTTTCTACCATATACACAAAGAAACTTAGAGACAGGGTAATGCACTCTAGATAAAAGCATCACTCTGGCTAACAGGAAAACCAAAGCTATCCAAAAGCAAAAAATCTTGATTTGTGTTCCAGTATTAAGCCACGCATACTGAAGAGGAAGCCGTCATAGTCAAACATTTATCTTGTTCATTCCTTTTCTAGATAACATGAAAAACAATTCAAACATTCTCAAAAACAATAAAATTATAATATAAATTAAGCTGCCAAATATCATACAAGAGAGAATGTGCCTAAAGCTTACCAATCCAGCACTCCATCCGAGCACAAGGAGAAATTTTGATAACGTCTAGAGGATCCACACCAATGTTTAAACACAGAACAAGAGAAACACTCCCAGTCATCATCTTCTTAGCAAAACTCTTCATTAGACGATTAGTCTTCGACTTCTTCATCAATTGAATGCCAAGCAATGTATAACAAGACTGCGGACCAACTGCATGGTGGCACCTTAAATTGGTATACTACCATTATGGGGAATTCCAGTCAATCATGAATAACAGACATTATTAATACAATTTGAATGAAATAATGGTAAGGATATATCCTTAGTCAAGGTGCAACTAAGACACAATGTACTGTTTAAAAAGAAAACATGTGACAAAAAGAATTCATCAATGACCCAAGCATTCAGATTATGCCACAATTAAATAAATATCTAGTATACCTGCATTTATTTTGTGAACAAGTAGTAATTTTTCAGAGAACAGAGAATTGAAACATTTAATTATTGTGTTGAACAAACACTAACTTAACAGGTATAAACAGCAAGAACTAGCAGGTTCTAGAGGCTTAGGTTACCGTGTGTTTATTTTGTTGTGTAGGAAAAACACAATGTTAAACAGGATCCCAGCCCAGCCCACTGGGGATTCCAACCCCACATTTCCCAATCCCTGGGGGATTTTCACGTCTATTTTGTTGTATGGTAAAAACAAATTGTTGCACAGGAACCCACCCTAGCCTTTGGGAATGACAACAAATGGTCATTAGGAATGTTAATGAACTTTCATTCAAAATGACAATAGGAAAGAAGAATACAATCAAACATGACAGCAACAATGGTAAAACCATAAAAATACTCAGAAAAGACCAATAATGAACCACAATTGGTATAAACACAGTCTAATATTGCTTTGTCATTTCATGACATTCTCGACTTTGATGTATAGGGAGTACTGGATATTTATGTGGATCCGATGATGAGGAAAAGTGTATATATTCTTCAACAGAAAAAAAAATGTAGTGTATTAATTCAAAAATATGAACTTACTTCACATTTAGTATTCATGCTAAAGCATATAGCCATTCTAATTAGTATACATGCCAAAGTATATAGCATATAGCCATGCTAATGATGTGATATTTCCTTTCTTCTCTCGTTCTAGTTCTCTTGTTTGGCACTTTTCACTGTTGAATGTCCTGCTGCAAAAACCAAAAATCAAGGATGGCACATCTACAGGGAACTCAATATGAAGGCTGACCAACTGTCCAAGGAAGCTCTGTAGTACCTATCCTAGTAAAGTCATTTTTCCTAAGTTTTATTTGGGGAACACTGAGGAATCATTGATGTTGAACCAATCCAATAAAAATAGAGTACTGTGCTATGCATCTATTTCTCTAATCATCCGATATCCTCAATTTAAAAATGACAAACAACTATGCACAAAATGTCTTTATTAACTAGTACGAATGGGTAAAATTCTTCGCCAAAAACTGTATGCAGCAGAAGAATATCATGATAAAAATAAGTTGTGATAAGTCTATAAAAATAGTAAACTAACCTTTGTAGTGCCTGTGGAATTGATATACATGTAGATAGGCTTCTCAGGGTCATCATATTGTAGATAGAGTAATTCTGCCATAATTAATTCTGTCACAGCTAGTACAAGTGACTCCTTGTTTTTTCTTTCCAGCCTGTGACAAACAACAATGTAACTGAGGAATTCTTTTTCTATTCAAGTTTTTTGTACCAAGAGCAGGCCAAACTGTAACGCATGCCCAATGAGGTTTTAGTGCAAACACTTTGCAAGTGCATGTGCAAGGTTTGTGCACACTTCAGTTCTATGAGTTTGATTTAGATAAATTAGGAAATATATATGCTAGAGTAAACTTGTATCCGTGGTTCAATGCATTTTTCTGGAATGATCAATTACTGTGAAGCTCATTGTATTAACCTATTCATAATGTATCAGCACAGTAGAGAACAAGGTCAGATCATATAACTGATTTAACAATCCACAATTGCACTGAGTGCTTGGTGAACTAGATGTCATGCTTTACAGGAATCATTCCTTAGAATACAATTAAGTAGCATCACGATGCACATAAAACGCTGAGGGATGTAGGGGATTATTTCATGACACTCATTCATGTTCCTCTGCTACCTTTGGCCTTTAACAATTGCATAGCAAACTATGCAATCCTGTATTACTGAAGACATCAAATTCTCCTAGCAAGACAACTTGTCGATGTTTATGACATCTCTATGATCTGGTTTTGATCTTTATCATGATAAACTAACAGTCATAAGGTTAATAGAAAATACAATAAGCTTAACAGTAATTGGCCATTCCTACAACAATGCATTCAACTACAACATAAGGTAAATTTAAGCACTCAAATGCTTCAAATATTGAATTTCCTATTATCGTATCAAAGCAGTGGAGTTCAGGTTTGAAATATAATTCAGTTGCTTCAAATACTAAATTTATTTTAGTGTCTCCCTGCAGTGCAAAGCCTTCCCTTCCAGCTCCACATGATGAATTTTCATCACAGCAAATTTCTCCATTGAATCTTCCTCCTAAACAAAACTTGGATCCACTGGCTCTCCCACCAAATTATGGATTCAATCTGCCATATCAACAAAATTTAGATCTCCTAAGCAACATGCTAGCTTTGGAACCCAATCAAGAGAAATAGATGACACCAGATTCCATAATTCTGCAGGAGTTTTTAGCATCATATTTTCAGTTACAAAACTATGAACCAATAATTGAAGAGCCCACAACACCAGAACATGAGTATGTAGATAGCTCAGAAATTCCAGTTCTTGAATCACTTGATATAGAGGATGAAG
>LPNX011177371.1:0-24423 GCA_001517045.1 Pseudotsuga menziesii | reverse complement strand
CTTCTTGATTTTTCTGAAAACAGCTTGATCCTAGAGAACCAGATGACCCCTGCTTTTATCTTCTAGCTATATGGAGTCCAGGTACGCATTCTTTGTGGATGATGTGATGCATATATTTTTGACTAGTGTAATGACAGACACTAGAAACAAGGAAATTCAAGGACAACCTTTCTAATCATTTTGTTTTCACTACTGCTGGAACTCTTACCAACACCAATAATATTCCCTAAAGGATCATTACATTATATTATGTATATACTCAAATAGCACAATAAAAAGGGATAAGTCAACATCATAGATACTATCCACTGAAAGTTAACCAAGAATATTAAAGACATGTTCAAATGGATATAGGCAATTTACAGGGACTTTAAAAACCATTACAGTAGCACCACAAAAGACGTTGCACAAGGATTTGGTAGTGGTTACAGAAGAACAATAAAATGCACTAGTGATTAATTAAAATTTACTAAATTAACCAAAGTATCAAACCATTCAATGATTCCCCTAATCCAATAGCCGAGTCGGTTTCTTTCCAGGTATAGATCCTAATCATGTTGGAGGAGAAAGCAAGCTCCAATATTACGCTAATGTACAACAATTTGCTAACATTTGTAACATGTGACCACGATTAAGGTTAGTGATTAGGTTAATGTTTGTAACATGCAACCACCGTTAAGTTTATGATTAGCTTCTATAAATGTTAGTAGTTAGTAGCTTGTGAAAAATATAAAACTAAATAATCATGTTAGAGATCTCTGATTAAACCACTATAATGTAAGCTTGTATGTGGGAATCCTATTTTGGGCTAGCCCTTTGTTGTATTATGGCTACAACATCATTAATAAAAAATAATGTTTTATATTCTCTCCAACATTGTGTTTCACTTATTTGTTTAGAGACTGTTCAAAGATCTCCTGGCAGAGGTGTTTAAAATGGTGTTGTATTATCCACTTTCTAAGACGAGAAATTAGTGTCCAATTGATGCTCCAGTGGGGCATATTTATTCCTAAACAGTATTACAAAACCTACTAGTTTTGAGTTAGGTTCATAATTCAAACCGGCCTCAGCACATACAACAGGTCAAGTTGACCCACTGACAACACAAGCTCACTGTCTGCAAGCATAAGAGGGAGACTTTGACCCACAAACTCAATCGGAGGTGTAACATACTGAAGAGATGAGTTTTGAAAGCTTTGTTAATCTCCCACTAACTATTTGTATTGATAAGTATTACGTCAAAGCCATCCCATAGGCATAAAGGCTGTAACTATATCAATAAGAACTAAATCCCTAAAATTTTATACAAATGCAAAAATTTTGGCACAATGTTGTATATTGGAATTGCTATGCTTGAAGGAAGTTGTTATGGACAGGCTGAGAGATAAATTGAGCTCTGTAGATAGAAATCCCCACCTATGAAACACAACTGGCAATGGAGAATCAGGTCTGTATTTCTTCTGAGGTCATTCTTCCAAAAGTATCTTTAATCTCCTCTCAATAAATTAGTTAAGAAATCAAGGTTGGTTGGCTGAGAACATTTTGTCTAGTTGTTACGGAGAGAAATTCCTATGGATTGGGGTACCACAACAGATAGCTAGACTCCAGAAATCAATATTTCCTAATATGCAATAGAAATAAACAATCTAACACTAAAGGATCGAATCTCGTACCTTATTCCAGACGGTTGAAGTAGATCCCCGTTGAGCTTTCCAATCTTCAGCTTGAATTGTTATATCATGTCCTCAATAACAAGTAAACAATACAATCATACTATATTTCATGGTGTTAGATCTATTCTAGCATATATAATCAATAATGTAAAAGCATTTGACATATTCCAATGGAAACAATATTCATTCAAATACACATTACTGGACAGGAAAAGATATTTCTATTGATAATAATCAGAGATTACAAGTGACAACCTCTGACAGCACGTCTGCGAATCAGAGAAACTGAATCCCCCACTTGGGCCTCCACCACCTCAATCCTCCATCACTTCGATAGCAAGCTTACCAGTAGAAGCCAAGCTTGGGAAGAACACAACAGTGCTCCAAGGGACAAAGGGATGCAGACTCAAGCATAAATCCTGGCAACAATGGATTATAGTTTTGTTACTCTCAAAGCTCTCTTATGCTTTCAATGTACCAAGGGGTTCCTTATATAGCTTTCCAAATGGGTATTGAAAGGTCGAATCCGTGCGATCTCAAGGCATATGGAAGGCCAAGAGTCATATGAGTCAGATCCAAGTCAAGGAAAACTCCAAACTGCTTTGGACTATGCACACATCCCGATGTACGCGACTATATATGGAATATCCGCGTATGTACGCGGTTATCGTGGAAAAGGCCGTGTATATCATTTTATTAATGTTTTTAGGGATGGTCAAGGTTACATCAAAAGATAAAAAGTGGTCCATGGGGGTTAATGTGTGTGCAGCAGGACAGGGGAAGGCCATACAATGTGTGATTCACCTAGTGTGGTGAAATCCGCTATAACAGATGCCCCCTAATGTATGAGATCAGAGGGGTTATACGATGTCCGAAATACATTATAAGTCCATCCCAGAAATGAAGTGATGAAGGTACCCAAATGGAAGACCAGCCACCCAATCAGCATAATACCATAATACAACTCTACATATAATATGCAAATACATCTAGTAGTCCCGGATACATAAGAGTACAATGGCCATGAATAGGCATGAAACATGATATAACATATGTGGTCATCGCCACGTACAATATACATATATCAGAATCTCCATGATGAAGATGTACAACATAGAACGGACCATGATCTCCATAGGCTGAAGATAGATCAAGATCTCCATAGGATGGAAATGTCTGACATACACTGGATCAAGTCACGAGAGCTGAAATCTCATGAACACTGGCACGATCAAGGAGGTAGCATATAGGTGATGCCACCAATCTGGCAAGTCTTCTACACAAACCGCTACGAGTACATGTCCTACTATGCGAATAGAGGTGTCCAGGTCGAACATAGCAGTCCATCATCTGATTACCGGTCATTGATGTATACTGTTAACAGACGCGAGATTACCCACCGATAATGAAAATGGGAATCAAGGTACTAGAGTGCAAACTAACAAGTGTGAATAAATGTGTTGAGGTCGAACACTTGAGAGAGTACATCGATTAGGGGACATTGATGTATTCCCAAAACTGTCGATGGCGAGAGAACCTGCCACTGATGACTGCAAGTCTCAAGGCACTCAATATGACTCTAGACTCCAATCCCAGAATAAATGATCTGAAGTCAATGGGATGAAATCCGCTGGAAGGAGGGCATTAAGGCATCCCCCATCATCCAACACGAGGTACTCAGCAAAGCTGTATGATGTGGAAGGACTCGATCATAAGGTGCACGAACCAGTAACTGTACCGGGAATGGCCGACATGCAAAGTCAAGATAACTGAGGAATGGCCGACTCAGGTTTCAACTTCCTTTGAACAAGAGCATAACGGCGTATGGTGACTAAATGGAGGCATCATAGACTCGATATACAAACTGGGACATCTCTATGACGCAGGAGGCATCAATAGAGGCTCCATAAGGACTGGAAGCTTAACCAGTCGGTGGAGATAAACTCAGATAAATGGGTACAGCTCCTAAAGTCAAACTATAACCCAACCAACGGATGTGATATACAGTGCTATGTTCGAAGGAGACACGACTCGATAGCTGCCAAAGATAATATCTTTCCTTGTCCGGCTTTTTGGTTTTTTGATTTTTTTGGTCTTTTTCAGTTATTTGAAAAGCTTGAAAAAAGAATAAACTAGCTTTATAGTTACAGACTAGGAGGAGACGAGTGTCATAAGGGCAAACAAACTAGTTCCATGCAGTGGAACATTCCTATGCTCAATGCAAGGATACATGTGTAGGATATCGACACTCGGGGGAAAATCCCCTCCCGGTAAAAAAGGGAAATCAAGCTGCAAAGGATATATAAAATGGCTCTGCATGGCTAGACATGAGACAAGCTCAGGCTATATGGCTGAAACGCAAAGTCATGGGAGCCGGCATAAAGCTCAATAAGACAGGAAAAGCTCATGATAATGCATTCACAACTTGTCATAAGGGGAGTCCAGAGGGAAACAGGCCAGCATAAGATCAAGAGGAGTATGAGGCTCTTGCTAAATGTCATGGCGGTACTACACAACAGAATCCCACACCCTAAAAAGGAGAAACATCGGCATGGGCACCAAATGCAAATAAGGTGCTAACTAGGGTACCCATGTAAGGTGAGGCTCTACCACTTGTGTCATGCCACTTCTATAGCAGCAAGAAGGTTCTGTAACATAACAGAGTGGGTTCGTACCTAAGGTTATAGTGACATGGTCATAAGGTCATGCAAAATGCAAATGGTAGTGAACCTAACGTATATGCCAGTGTAGACGTTATACCTATGAAGAGTACGAATGGGTCAATCCAACGGCTCAAACGGCACTGAAAACGGTCATCTACATCACCAATTATGTTAGAAACAGTCCAAAATGGTTATAAACGGTCAAAACTATATAAAAGGGGGTAAAAAATTTCAGATATTTCAAAAAATTTCTATAAATAGTAAGAAATAGAATTCATTTGAAACTTTTACCCATTGGAGCTCTGATATTCAACTGCGAATTCCAGGAGATTCAGCCGGCGGAATTCAGAACCATTTCCTCCAGGTACTTACTCATGTTCCCAGCTTGCATTTTAATACAATTTTTTCAAGTTTTCATGGTCAAATGGGCGAGTTAAAGCCAAAATTACATGAGTTCCATGGCCCACGTGGGTATCGAAGCTTTTTCCGCGTACATGGCTGTCTATACGCAGAAAATGGACTAGAAATTGCGTACATACGCGGCTGTTTGCAAAACAGCCACGTATGACGCCGCGCAAGCTATTTTCAAGAAATCTAATGGACATCTGGTGAACTTCTCATGCAGGATGGTGCTTGAATGGCGAGAACGCGAGCATGGTGAAGTAGAAGAGGCTGTAAGGGCTCAGCAAGTATTACGTGCATGTGGACTCTATAAGTTCTGGTGCCTAGGTGGCTTGAGGGCCAAACCAGGGCCGCTACAGATGTTAGTAGATTACTGGGATCCAGACTCAGAGTCTTTCCGGATAGACGGTATGTCACTCACCCTGGAGGTGGAGGATATCTATTTCATCATAGGTCTATCTAGACGGGGGGAGGTAGTGAACCTTCGTTCCAGAGGTGGGCCAGGTCACGGGCTTACTATCGATGAGTTTGTCGCAGTATACTGCTACCCAGAGACGGAGAAGGTGGGAAGTCAGGTTCCCATCAACAGTATACAGGTACTAGGCCTAAAGGCCATTCTACTGACACTGGGTAGGATAGCAGGCATAGCATCACTCCATCAGGCCTCTCGAGCACAGATGTACTATGCGGTGGAGTGCATGGTACCGACCGTATATGACTGGAGTACTACACTACTGGGCAATATGAAACATCAGCTCAGTGAGTGTAAGGCAGGTAGGATCCGGAACTTCGGGTTCAGCAGCATACTGAGCACGTTCTTCTTTGAGCGGGTTCCAGGATTGAGCCCTAGAGTGGATGTTCCTCTCCACGGGGTTCGAGATCCGGCCCAACGACGTTGGTCAGACGCGATGCGCAGACTGGGGGGTGGTAGGGTGGGAAACCCCTATCCAGCCGACTTTTTCCCATGGTGGCGACGACAGATCATTGCTATAGATGACTATCCCTATGGGGGGATAGATTTATGGGGTGATCCGGACATGCCATTACCACCAGGGTCAGCATTCGGAGACATAGGTAATGAATCTCAACCCTCGCTCTTTTTAAGATTTTTGAATTATTTAATTTTTTTGTGTTTTCTTGATTATATGAAACCAAAAAGACATGTTTTTGGGTGATAATACATAGTGACAACTACCTTTCATGTGCAGATGTGGGTCCATGGCGACCAGAGGGCTTCCCACATCACAGACGGAGGGGAAGAGGAGACGACATCACTGGTGTGGATGCGGAGTGAACACTCCAAAACATTCATACCAACTTCGTGCGACTGACTCACATGGTTCCTATGGTGCAAGTCGAGGACTTGCCAGAGGCTATGCAGTGACAGGTGGTGGGTGTGCCACGCGCATGGGTGCGCTTGTTCCGGCGGCTAGCTAGAGCCGTAGTGACATATCATGATCACAACCCCCCTCCTCGATAGGACTAGACATCTAGGAGCATATCTCTTTGTACTACCGTGTATATGATGGAAGCTATGAAAGCTCCACTTTTTGTATTATGACACTATGTATCACCACATTTTTGATGTATATATAAAAAAGTTTTATTGTGACCGGCTTATTTATTTACATGTGTACAAATGTGTTTATGATTAATTTATTATGAATGAGACAAATGCCAATCTAACACGTAGTTAGCATATGAATCAACAACTTGATTATAATTTCTAGGAATGTGTATATATGTGATACTCTCAAATTGCCGTTCTAACAATCTTACTCACAAGAATCTCCTTAATAACATAGGATCTCTAAAATGGTACAAACCATTTAGCTGTGACACTACTAACTCTGAATCAAGACGTACCTCAAGAGAGAGGACACCATGCGAAATGGCATCACGTAGGAGCTCGATAACGGCGCTATATTCAGCAATATTGTTGGAATATGGCCGTAAACATACACCTCCTGAAGACAGTACTCGACCCATTGGAGTATAAATCACCCAAGCAGCTGAGGCTGAGTGTTGAGTGTGACAGCTTGCACCATCTACGGATCCTAAGAAGGTGGAAGATTCTCTTGACATATGCCACAAAAATGGAAACTAATCACAAACCCGATCACGATAAAGAAGACCTAACTATGCACAAAAACTGTACAATAATATAGAACAAACAACCTTGGCTAAAGATCATGCATAGTATTTTTTAAGGTAGAGCCCATTTCTAGGCTCCGCCAAGGATGTCCCTTCGTAATCCACTAACTCGTAGGCACCGTTCTCTAAGACACGCTTGACTACGTAAGGACCACGCCACATAGGATTGAACTTTCCTGCCCCCAAGGGTTCTTTCGATTGATCCCACAAAAGGACCAAGTCTCCCTCACTAAACACTATTGGGCAGACAGACTTATCATATTGAGCCTTCACGCGACGCTTATTAACTTCTAGAGCCACCAAGGCATCTCTACGCTACTCATCGAGTTGCTCAAGGTGGACCAAATGCTCCTCCAAAGGTGAAGTGTCTGGTAAGAGTTCTACGGCTAACTTCAACGAAGGAATTTCGCATTCAACCGGCAAAATTGACTCCACTCCATGAACAAGCTGATATGGAGAAAAACCAGTGGCAGTCTTAACCGCGGTTCGATATGCCCACAAAGCAGGGTATAACATGATATGCCAGTTCGTCTTTCTTTGTGCGATGGTTCGTTGGAGAATGGACTTAAGTGACTTATTCACTGCTTCAACCTATCCATTCGCTTGAGGATAGTAAGAAGAGGAGTGCTCTTGCTTATACCCTAGCTTGGATGCCAACTCTTCCATCATACGGTTCTGAAAGTGCGAGCCATGGTTAGTGACAAGCTCTCTCGGAATCCCGAACCGAGTAATAATTTGGTTGAATACAAAATGAGCAGCTGTCTCACCGTCGGCTTTTATAGTAGGCATTTCCTCTGCCCATTTCGTGAAGTAATCGACAGCTACTATGATATGATGGTGCCCCCCAGCTGAAGCTGGGTTGCGATCCATAAAATCTAACCCCCACCTGGTGAAGGGACCGGCGGTGATAATAGGGTGTAACGGGGCAGGGTTCGAGCGCATGTTACGTGCGAACACCTGGAAAGGGTCGCACCTCTTGACCGCTTCAATGCAATCCTTGAAGATCGACGGCCAGAAATATCCTGCTCTCAAAATCTTCTGAGCTGTAGAAAGCCCTGATAAATGACCGCCACACGCCCCTCCATGGCAATCATTAAGCACTACCTCAGCCTCCTCATGAGTCAAACAACGTCGTAAAAGGGAATCTACTCCACGGCGGTACAAATTATTGTCCACTATGAGGTAGTTCTTGGAAGCGTGACGTAATCAACATCGCTCATATCGCGAGAGGTGAGTAGGGATCCTTTGTGTTTGTAGATATACAATGATATCCCCGTACCATGGGTCAGCCATTGAAATTAAGAAAATATGTTCATCCACGAACGTATCTTCACATACCACCTCCTCAGCCTTGCTTGGAAAATCCGATATAAGCTCTGCAAAGATCAATGATTTCTTCGATTTTGCCAAAACAAATTCGAGATCAAACTCTTGCAGGATGACAATCCATTTATTGTATTTTCCCCCGATCATCCTTCGTGTGAGGATGAACTGAAATGGATTGACATGGGCAACCACCAAGGTTTGGCGAAGGAGAATATAATGTCTCAAACGCTGCACCGCATGTACGGTAGCTTAGGCAATCTTCTCAACATGAGAATATCGAAGCTCTGCGTCAATAAGGTTCCAGCTCAAATAATAAATGACATGCTCTTGAAGCTCCTCATCCTCCTGAACCAATACCATCCCAATCGTCTCTAAAGACGCGGCCACATATAATATGAAATCACGGCTATAATCCGGGGGACTAATCACTGGGGCTGATGCTAGGGCTCGCTTAAGTGCATCGAAGGACTCCTGGGCTCGCTCATCCCATTCAAAGGGAGTATCCTTCTTCAAAAGACGCATAAAGCCTCTAGTCAAATTGGTGAAATTGACTACAAATATTCGTAGGAATTTTGCCATGCCTTGCAAACACTGAAGATGACGAATATTTCTCGGGGGAGACAACTGAAGTATTGCCTCCACCTTCAAAGGGTCGACTCTTATCCCCTCTTTGGAAACAATGAATCCTAACAAACGACCTGACTTCACACAAAAGATGCACTTATGAGGGTTCAATCTAACATCATAATGTCGGCATCTTTTGAAAACCAATCTCAATTGATAAGAATGATGCATCCTCATGCGAGAATGAGCAGCGAGGTCATCTAAAAATACTTCAATGATGGACTTGAGATCGTGGAAGATCAAGGTCATCGCCCGCTGAAACATAGCTCCGGCGTTTTGAAGGCCGAAAGGCATATTCCGATATGCAAAAGTTCCCCAAGGACAAATAAATGCAGTCTTGTGTTGGTCCTCGGGTTTTATTTGAATCTGATTATATCCAGAAAATCCGTCCATGAAGGAGAACACCTCGCTACCCGCACACTCATCCAAAATCTGATCTATAAATGGTGTGGGGAAGTTATCTTTAGGACAAGCACGATTTAAATCACGGAAATCAGTGCATATGTGGATCGCTCCTTGCTTCTTATCTACCGGAACGGGATTTGAAACCCACTCCGTCAAGGGAATGGGATAGATGAAACCCGCTTTAAATAGTTTCTCTATCTCTGCCTTTATGGCGGGCGCTTTCCTAGGATTCACGGCGCGTAAACGCTGTCGAACAGGCTTAGCGTTGGGGTAAGTTTTAATTTCATGTTTAACAATTCGAGGGTCAATTCTTGGCATCTCATCGTAAGACCAAGCAAAAACATCACGGAATTCCTTGAATAGCTCGGTATACTCACGAATCTCATCTTGGGAACAATCTGCCCCAATATAAACGTTCTCAATCGTACCAGGATTGCGAGAAATGTTGATAGTAATGGTCGACGATATGTTCGCCATGTTTCCATCAGCCATCTGACCAGGAGAGCTTAATGGAACCATAGGTCTACCAACTTTCTGACTAAGAATCTCCCTATAATCCTCATGCTCCAAGAGGTCGAGCTCTGGAAGAAAATATGATCGATGATGAAGTTCCTCCCAAGGTGGCTCAACTCCCGACATAGCCTCGATAATCGCTTCATCTGAAGGGAAAACCGTATCAAGACAATAGTGGGCATGAGAAGACTGTACTACCCATGCCGGAAGCACATAGGGTTCTTCCTCCTCCGTCCGCGAAGAGGAAGAACAAGTCACTGCAGCAGACTCAAGATTAGCTTGGTAAGCTATCATAATTGCAGGCAACGGCACACTCGTCTCGATGGACTCACTAGCAGGACTCGGTGAAGGAAGGATCCAAGGATCTCCCATATGACATGTACGAAAAGGCACCGATCGTGTAGACGTGGAAGCTCCATTGAAACTCGATCCTATCATGAGGACGGGTGCAGGACAACTAAAGGTTCCCATGAGGGAAGGGTACATTCCAACACCCACACTCCCAGTTGCCGGCTGGGAATGTTCAACTTTCGGAACCGAAGTTCCTGACGATGCAGTAACAGGCGGATTTTTGAATGCCATTTGGTCAATCGTTACAATCTTCCCATTATGAGGAAAGCATACTACACGAAACATGGAAGATGCAACGGCTTGCATACTATACATCCAATTCCTTCCCAGTAAGAGATTGTAGTCAAGGGGTGCATTAACCACCTCAACCTCTATCGCAACGGTCTTCCCTCCCAAACGGACTTTAAGAGAAGGAAGTATACCGTGTGGCCTAAACGATCTCCCATCGAAAGCAGTTAACATGGTCATCGACTTTGACAACTCAGGAGAACCAAGACCCTTCCAACAAGACAAAGACATCACAGAAGCAGCAGCGCCCTCGTCAATCACAGTCCGCTTGACGGTCATATTAAGACATTCCACATGTATCAAAAGGGACACATAATAGGGCAAGTGAGGCTGATGTCCTGTGGTTTCAAATTTGATCATTGAGGAAGAATCATCACCATTCACACCAAGAGCGGAAAGAAAATCCTTCCTTTGCGACGGACAACTCTGAAGCACCTCCAATGTAGATATCGCACAAGGAGTATGACCCAAGCCCTCGACAACTGAATAGTTCTGGGCGGCTCGAGCATTTGGATTATGCCCTGAGCGCTTAAGTACCCCCTTAGGAATGCGAGGTGCAGCTTCAGGTTTATCCGCAGGCTTATCCACCGGTTTGTCAGCCGGTTTCGGAATGCGCAAAGGCATTCCTGGTGGATCAGGTTCTTTGCCTGGGTTGGGTTGCGACGAAGTATAATCTTTCCCACGTGTCACAACCTTCATGGCACGGACCATATTAATGCACCCACGACCACTAGTCTCAGGTGGATCCTCATCACTAGATTGGTCCTGGGACTTCGAGTTCATATTCTGGTTATGCGGTAAAGGGTTTGTTAACACAGCTGGGCCCTGTGCTATGAACTTCGAAGCTTCATCCATCCTAGGGCACAAGTGAGTGAGGTGATCTTCCTTACATAGCTTGCAAGGAAACTTAACCTTACGTTTATTTTGCTTGTCCCCCCCAGCATTCTTATTGTTCTTGTCATTATTATTGGCATTTTCATTTTTATTCCCACCCTTCTTATTGTTTTTACCCTTCTTTCGATTCCGTCTGGGTTGCTGGTTACCCTTCTGGTCCGACGATTGCACAGCATGTACATTCACCATTTGGGTAGGCTGAGACGAAGCCGTAGCTTGTCCCGAGGCAGATTGGTTGGTTGACAACTGAGCTACTTGTTTCGCAACCGAACCTGCAGGCTTTTTACTTGCACAACCCACAATGCCATCGGCATGTGGTCCAGGCTTGACTTTGGGATCAAAACTCGAATGAGGAGCGTTGGGTATAATCTCATATAACAAACCAGACTGAGCATAGATCAAGTCCAGTTCCTACGCCCTAAATATTGATTGTTCCTCATTTTGCACTCCGGATGTAGAAACATCTTTCGCTATATACGGCAATAAAGATTTGAGGAACCACTCAAGGAGGAATTCCGGCGGTATAAAGGCTTTGATTAATCTCTTCCGTCTACGCCACTCCTGAATGTGATCAGAAATATGGGTGGCTTTATCTTGCCGAAATGTCGACAAGAGTTCAGTACCAACATCATACCGTACTGGTAGCTGGAAGTGATTAAGGAAATTCATTGCAAGATCGTCGAACAAGGTAAAGGCACCCCTAGGCAACTCTATATACCATTTCGCCGCTGGCCCTGTGAGGGTGGGTTGAAATAGTCTCAAGCGGACTGAGTCCTGATGCAATGAATTGGAAGAGCACCATAGGTGGAAAGTCGTAACGTGTTCACTCGGATCCTCTCCTGGTTTGCCTTCGAATTTAGGTATATCCGAAGGAAGCTTGGTAGGGACAGCCGGCCAAGCCTGGTCATGAGCTACATGATCGTTCGTAAGTCTTGATAAGTCAGGTAAATTAAGCGTTGCGAGGAAAGGGAGTTTCGAATGATTAGGTCTTTGGACCGCTCCCTGGTTCACATAGGATTGATTACCACCATGACCTTTGCCATAGTGACCTCCTCCCGTATGACCCGTATAGGGTGGTGCCGAAGTACCATAATAAGGTGGACCTTGACTAGAAGGAGCTACAAAGCCATAAGTAGGAGGATAAGCAGGTTGTGAATACCCGCCTCCATAAGGCGCAGAAACCTGTCCATACTGCGTCCCATGATGGGATGCATAGGTCATCGCATGCAATGCCCCATGAGACACTCCATAGGAAGGTATATACATTCCGGAAGTCAGAATATACATGCCCGAAATAGGGATATATGTCGAGGAAGTAGCAACCTGACCTCTAGAAACATGAACATAACCTCCCGAAACGACGGGTGGTATGTAGGCTTGAGACCCAATGGGTCTAGAAACTGCAGTATGGACTTGACTCACAGCTACGTGCCGACTCGAAGGACCATGTGAAGGAGGTGGACGATTCACATTCGAAGAACTCGGAAGTGAGGACGAAGGGATCTCAGTAATAAGATATGTGCTAGTACCTATCGTCACTCTTCTAGAACCTGGTATCGCTATGGGATCACTAACTCTAGCCCTAGGAGGTATATAAGATGTAGCTTCCACCACTGGGATGGAAGGTGCAATATGACTAGTACTCCCAAACCTCTCCGCAAGGTAAGGTGTGGGAATTCCCCCAGGCATAGTGTTAGGGTCAAAGTCAAATGTTAAATCATGCATAGGAAAACCAGTCGTAGCATAACCACCGTAGCTAGTGCTGGCAGGCTCAAAGTGAGTCTCGGCATCTTCCGGCATTCCATACCGGTAATGCTGTAACGAGGGGTCAGGCCTAGAATGAATAGGTCTATCAAACGAGGCTCCTATCTCAGAAATCACAGGTCCTAACTCGGTTAGGTCGGGTGAAGGATCATAAGTAGGTGTAAAATCCCCATCGTCAACACGAATGGGAGGAGGAAGTGAATCAGATGTGTCCTCTGAATGGTCTCCCATGGTGTGTGAATCAATGTGTGATATAGTTCGCCTGGACTGTCTAGGTCCCTCTCCCAGAGGAGGAGGATCAGTAGAAGGAAAAAGTCCTGCTAAACGACGAGAACGGCGTGGAGCTGCACCCGAATCCACAATGACTTAAAAAATAGCAAAGACTCTCTATTTACGTCAACCCTAGGCCAACTAGCATGCACAGAGCAATCACTATCAAATCTAAAGCCAAAAGCAAGTAAACAGGGGCTGGATAAGTGAGCTCCCAAATGTGGCCGGTATGTCTCGCCTAGGAGAGGCTTGAGAGGCCCTTGTCACCACAAGCGGAGGTTCGAAACCAATTATTGTGGCCCTCAGCTTCAACGCGTATAGCGACTGTGCTGTCCGACCCCAACCTGGCCGGGACACATGCAGAATAACCTCTACACGTACCCCCTCGATATCCTAGGTAAGGTCACTAAGGTCACCTCAATATAATCAACGCTCAGGCGGAGAGTCACGGGCAGGATTGACCATATGGGTAGGGTAACAAAGCCAAAAACTCTCGAAAGAGACCCTAGATACGAATACAATCCTGGCTATATCGCCGGTGCTACACAGTTCCCGACCAGGGGTTATCCCAGTCAAAAAACCACTCACACTGCCTAGTGCTTGACTCCCTTTTGAGAGGAGCTTCCTGAGAACGCTGGTTATACCAAGGATTTCACACACTCCCTGGACAGACACCTAGTTGTTGTTGTTTTATGATCTTGGAGAATTGACTCACAATGAACTATTCCAAGATCCTAAAACCTAAGCTTGTTGGTGCACCCTAGAAAAGAAAAGAGTGTAATTCATTTTATTTAGCGTTGATTTTATTTGGATTTATTACTCAAAAATAGGATATGGTCGTGCAACTAATGGTGTTATGACGCAACAAGAATTAAAATGCACACCTAACAATCAATGCAAATGCATTGTGTCCATGAAAAACGGGGTATGCGTACTACGTGTAATGCAAAATTTCCTCTTCAAATGCTGAATGCAAATTTCCTATATAAAGTCCTGACTATTACTCCAAAGCAAATCTATAGCTTGTGCAAGTACAATGCAACGTGCAAAATGAAATGCATAATGAGAAGCAAATATTTTTGTATTTTTTGAAAATAAAGAGATACAAAAAGCAAAAGAATGATTCTAACCACCCCAGACTCTGCAAGCACACATAGACAGCATTCTAGCAAAGCACTAAGGTAAAAGACTCTAATGCACTAATCTCAAACAAAAAATCAAAGATGCCATGACAAGAACTTTCCTAAAAAAAAATTTAGGTTAAAAAAAAACGTTTCTGGTCAAAAACAGAGGAAATAACAGACTCAGGCAGTGCCAAAGGAGACTCAGCAACCAACATAATTCACCCAGCAATCCACTTCCTTCCACAAAAAGGTAAAAACCAGAGTATACGCGACTGTGCGCAGTAAACCCGCGTGTATACGCGGAAATCCCAGAGGAAACCGCGTGTATAAGCGACTGTAAACAATAAAACCGCGTACAGGAAGAAAAAGATGCACAAACCAAGGTAAACAGATAGGCTGAGACTAAGTTTACACCAATCAGACTCTACCAAGCATACATGCCCCCATACCCGACACAGAAACAAGAGAGAGAGAGCAATTCAAATACATTGAATGCCAAGAAACCAATCCCCAAAGGTCAACTACTAGGAACTCCCTAGCGGAGTCGCCAATTCTGTTACAGAGAGAAATTCCTATGGCTTGGGGTACCACAACAGACAGCTAGACTCCAGAAATCAATCTTTCCCAATATGCAATAGAAATAAACAATCTAACACTAAAGGATCGAACCTCGTACCTTATTCCAGATGGTTGAAGTAGATCCCCATTGAGCTTTCCAATCTTCAGCTTAAATTGTTATATCATGTCCTCAACAACAAGTAAACAATAGAAGCATACTATATTTCATGGTGTTAGATCTATTCTAGAATATATAATCAATAATGTAAAAGCATTTGACATATTCCAATGGAAACAATATTCATTCAAATACACATTACTGGACAGGAAAATATATTTCTATTGATAATAATCAGAGATTACAAGTGAAAACCTCTGATGGGACGTCTGCGAATCGGAGAAACTGAATCCCCCACTTGGGCCTCCACCACCTCAATCCTCCATCACTTCGATAGCAAGCTTACTAGTAGAAGGCAAGCTTCGGAAGAACACAACAGTGCTCCAAGGGACAAAGGGATGCAGACTCAAGCATAAATCCTAGCAACAATGGACTATAGTTTTGTTACTCTCAAAGCTCTCTTATGCTTTCAATGTACCAAGGGGTTCCTTATATAGCTTTCCAAAGGGGTATTGAAAGGTCGAATCCGTGCGATCTCAAGGCATATGGAAGGCCAGGAGTCATATGGGTCGGATCCAAGTCAAGGAAAACTCCAAACTGCTTTGGACTATGCACACATCCCGATGTACATGACTATATAGGGAATATCCGCGTATGTACGCGGTTATCGGGGAAAAGGCCACGTATATAATTTTAATAATGTTTTTAGGGATGGTCAAGGTTACATCAAAAGATAAAAAGTGGTCCATGGGGGTTAATGAGTCTGCAGCGGGACAGAGGAAGGCCATACAATGTGTGATTCACCTAGTGTGGTGAAATCCGCTATAACACTAGTCAAGAACTGGCTAGCAGAGATATTTCTACTGGCATTGAATGTTCCAGTTTTCAGAATGAGAAGTCAGTGTATAACTGATGATCCCATTGGCCATAGTTGATTCTTCGAATGTTTACAAAACTCACCAGGTTTGTCTCAGACTCATGATTTAAAAATCCTTCACATAAAACAAGCCAAGATCACTCAGTGACAAGTCAAGCTCACTCCCCATAAATATGGCTCATCAATTGCCAGCTCCACCCGCAAGTACTCATGGGTCAAACTATTTTTTATGGGAGAAAACATGTATTGATGTCTACAGTGGAAGAACTCATACAGCCATGTTTACAAAAGCCCAAATTTACAATCATAAACTCAGTTTTATAATGGATTCTATACCAATGTCCAGAGCAGTTTTAGCCTTGTTGATATGTTTTGTGGCTTGCCTTCAAACAATGTGACTTAGAACATTATAGTCAGAATATATGGCTTCATCTGCCACAGAGAAACAGAACTGGCTGGCACCTCTGTTTTATGTAGTCCTAGCCTCCTAGGATGTTGGTACAAATGTTCCAATATATCCAAATCCCATGACGAAGAACGCTGCAGCTTGCAGATAAAGATAGATATAGAAGTGATTTTTTCCAAATGCAAGATCATAGGATGCACAGAAGAAGAGATAGACACCAGCAAACAGTTCCAAGACATGGAGTCTGTAAAAAGGAAAATCAATTAGCCGTGGGATTTAAAAACAAGTCGGTGATTAAGATGGCTTGTAAATTTTATAGGGGGTAATAATGCATGCTCCAGTAGAAGAAAATTGTAGAATATGGCACAATATATGAGCAGAGGCAATACCTTTCTCCAATTCTTGAGCCAGATTTTTTAGTCTGCTTTCCATATTTATGCTTCATGGCATCTCCAAGCTTCTCTATCACAACCCATTCATTGACACGGCCAGCTTCTAACAATCCAATGATAGTTTCCTTGGTTCGATGCAGAGACATCACATTTTCAAACAAGATCCAGAAAACAAGCAAATGCAGAGATCTGAAACAACCAACACATCTCATTTAATTAGTTGTCCTTGAACAATACAGAAGAGACACCCTTTCTTGTTTTTTCCCATGACAAGTGAGAGGGTCATTACCAGGATATATATTTTCACTTTTGTATGCATTACAAGGAAAGTATGGATGAAAAGAGGCTGAGGCTACTTACTTGGGAGTGCTTACTGCATTTAATAAAGTGATGATTGAAGGAATGTAAACAACCCCCCATTTGGGTACTTGGACTTCCAGAACAAGTATAGTTGCAGGAATCACAACACAGTAAAAGGTAAATGTGACAAGGTGAGCCACAATATTCCTTACAAAGAAGAAGGCATAAATGACATGGAACTTCTTCCACGCTGTAACTTTCTGCAAATCCAAACATTACAATCATCATCAGCAATGGTTTGAGTCTAAATTTCAACTAAATTCTTTTACCCAATCAACATATCTCAACCGAGGAGAGTTTAGATGATTATTAACCTTATTTCTAAGGATATCCATGATCATCTTTCTAAACAAATTTGCTGGACCACAAGACCAACGGTGCTGCTGATAGCGTTATGCTTTGAATGTACTAGGTAATTCATTCTTGACCTGAATGGATTCAAAAGTATTGTCATGAAAATGGAAGACATTTCACATAAATACCAAAAAGCGAGATCCAATCAGTGATATTCACATAACAGGAATTAGACCTCATTCAGATGTTAAAAAACATAGAATACGGGAAACAAATACCTATAGGTGACCCAAAAGCACCAGGGGGAAGTTGATCAAATTCAACGCCAAGGATAGGGCCGTCATCACATAATGGCTCCCAAAGCTGAGCTTCCACGGCAGCAATAGCCTGGAGGAGTGCTGTGGGATGCAGATGCAGGTTCGGCGCATATCAAATGGTAACCTCAAATTAACACAAATGACCAACATATCAAGATGGGTTCGGTGCATATCATACCGGGTGTAAATGAGGCTCTACTAGTTATATTTTCAAGCTGAATTCTGCATAGGATCGCATACATACAAAATGAAAAGAAGAAAACATAAGCCAATGATAAAATGGATGGTTCCCGCGCGCCCTATGTGACTTTTGGTGTTTTTTTTACTAACGCGCCATCGGTTAAGCGATGGTTCCACCCCCTATGTGATTTTTTCCTTTTCTTTGGTTGTTTGAATGACCTTTTTTTACCAACGTGCCGTCGGTTAAGCGACGGTTATGACAATATCCATCGCTTAACCGACGTGTGTGGCCACATTTACAAAAAAAATATCTTTGTGATTTTTGGTAGATTTAAAATAAAAAATCCACGCGCCGTCGGAAGTAACCGTCGGATTTTGGATCGAAATGTAGTAGTGCATGGTACCTCTACGATGACTGGTGGTCAGGTAAGGACATTGTTGAAACTCTATTATTGTTCAATTTTTAATTTTTCCATAATGTATGTAACATATTAAAAGATTCATAATATAGGCAATATTTACTCTTGTAGGAGATTGGTTCCTCTCATGGGGGTGGTACTGCACCCGGTGTCATTGTACTCACAGCCCAAACAACCACCATTGAGGTAATATTTAAACATTTTTCATTTTGTTAATGCATGTGTTAGTCTTGATTAATTTGTTAAATTGTCTAATATTTACAATTTTTGAAGTAGTAGGAACCCCCTTTAGAACATGATGCTGAAGACATTGATCTCATCCAAATAATCCAAGGTGGAATTCATGATTACTTGAAGAATGTAAGTACATAGTTAATGACTAAATCTTGTTCGAATTATTTAAATTTGTTACTATAGACTCCTTTATAGATTGCTAATATTTATAGTTTTTAAACTTGCAGATGTTATCAACATCTGAAGAGGGGAAATAAATTGATGGAAGTGGTCACTCCCATGGGGGAATATATGTCCTAGGCAGGGGTAACTATATTAGAAAATGTTATTTTTTCAGTACATATTATTCCATCCATTCAACTCCATGTCTAACTATGGTAACACCTTATGACTGCAGACATCATCACAAATCCTTGCACCACCTCTTTGGTTTGGATCTCCTCGTAGTCCAAACATAGATAAGGGGGCCGTTTACATCAGATGAATCTCTTCCTTGAAACGAGTGGGTGTACATGAGGATCAACCTACTCATCCCACAGTAATGTACACACTTCCAATGGAAGTTTCTGGTTAGCTTTGAATTCACTTCACAACTAGTTTTTGTTAATGTTATTTTCGCATGTTTACAACATCAGGATGCAGAGTCATCCGTTCCAAACCTTAGTGGGGTTGTTGATGTTGCGATCAATGCTGCATCTACAATAGGGATAAGTCACACTGAGGTACATCTACTTGAATATTTTTAATTGTATAGTTCATTTGTATTGTTTATGGACATGCACGATGTCTAACTATTTTATCATTTGATGAATGTAGCCACACGTCGGTCCATTAGTGCATGCAACTGAGGTTGATGGTCAACCTATGGCTCCTCTTCCTACTAAAGAGTCCCAGCCTCTTCTCCTAGAAATATTTTTTTTGGTGAGATGTTCATTTTTTACTTAATTGATTAGTACTTTCTCATTCATTATTGAGATAATTGACATTTTTTTTATATTCGTAGCAAAGCATTGCATAGAGACTCTTTGACAAGAGGACGACACCATAGGCACCTATAGCCCAGATGGATGCAGTAACTCTTTTTTTTATGTATAATTGAGTCATATTTTAAATTTTGAAACTTAGTTATTGTTGTACAGTACTAGTTCAATTACCTGATCAAGAAATATTGTCATTGATTTGCAGTCACCATAGATGCACAATGGTTGTCGAAACAGGAAACAAGCATCAGCGTCTGGGAAAAACAAGAGAAAGTTAGAGTTTTGATATTTTAGTCTAGGACAAATATGTATTTTTATGTACAATCCAGAGTTAGAGTATAGGGGCGTGGTCCATGAAAGATGTACTTTTGTTTGCACATGTACATCAAAGATGTTTTTGATACATGTACATGGACAGGACATACATGGGCCTTCTATTTTTGTATTATAACTTTCATGATATAAAAAATATTTCATATCAAGGCTCTTGAGATATTCATGGTTTAGTCTTTTAAGTGTGACTATACATGTGTGGCCAAGAATGTTTCTATGTGTAATGTTCCAAATTTTTTATAGATTTTACGATTGCATGGAGATATCAGTTATAAATTTGAGAACAATGCACAATTACAATATTACATAATGACAAAAATGTACATTTCGATTGTTTTTTACCACGATCAAATTACATATACAATGTTATATTAACAATTTTAAATCGTATTCACAAAGATGGAACATACCTAATCCACATAAGCACCCAGGACATCTAAGCAACTAATCCAACTAAGTGGAATACAAAATCACCTTACCCACATAACAAGCTAACAAAATTTTAAAGGATGCACAAAGTTGACATGCCTAAGTGATGCAGCTGTGTGGTCTACATAAATAAGATTAGTGTTTGGCATGATGTCTTTCATCTAACAAATACATGGGATTCACATCAAACCTAAAAGTATCCGAGTATTATAAGGTTGATTCAAAATAATGGTTATGACTATATCCTGCACATTATTTTATCATTTTGTTAATGTACATGGAATTTGATGAATGGCCTTGAGGAACAACTTTGGAAGAGACAAAAATTATGTGTGATTTTATTATAGTTTAAATTGATTAGAGAAGTACTATTTTGAATCTTGTTTCATAAATTAATCTTTATGGAGTATTATTTGAAACATTCATAGTGTGATGATATATATATATATATAGTTTGTAATAATGGCGTAATAGGTTGGCCACTTGTCTCTAAACATAAACATGTTCCATTACATGATTACTGATGCAATGGCTGTGTCTCCTCCTGCATTTCATCATGCAAATGCTCACATCTCTTGGATGAACAAGCTAAATTAATTGGGAAAAAAACTTCTTTAGAATTTCTAGTCTCACAAATGATATTCAATATCCTAAGATCAATTCACCTCTACATAGAGATTGACAACTCCTTTCGCCTTGATTAAAAAAAAAAACAAGGCTGTGTCTTTCACCATTACATGATTACTGACGTAATGGCTGTGTCTCCTCCTGCATTTCATCATACAAATGCTCACATCTCTTGCATGAACAAGATAAATTAATTGGGAAAAAAACGTTCTTTAGAATTTCTAGTCTCACAAATGATATTCAAGATCTTAAGATCAATTCACCTCTACATAGAGATTGACAACTCCTTTCGCCTTGATTAAAAAAAAACAAAGAATATTTCTTGTTTGACAATGATGGGAAATAAGTAAAGTTCAACACCTCACAATAGGTAACAAAATTCCCAACAGCTACACATGGAATAATAGTTTGTAACAAGTATTTTTTCAAGAGGGGAAGATCTACAATCACCTTCAAGCTAACCTCTATGTGCAAAAAAATCACATCCACTAACTGAGCAAAAACCTAGTTTCCAAAATTGACAAAAAAAGAGATCCCTTTTCCATGGACCCAAAGTAGAGGGAAACCATAGAACTATCCTGATGTCATGAATCCAATGGGGCCGATGGCTAGTCAATCCCAGAAACATCCATCATTCTATTGCATGTTGAATCCCACCTCCTATAAGATTTCAGGGACACTTGTTGAATCCCTACCCAGGGCATAGAATAGAAACTGTGCATCAAAATGGGATTTTGGTGGGTAATGCAAGCGTATTTAGGTAGGTTCCATGTGGGAATGCTAGCCACATGTTCATGGTCAAAAAATTTGCAAAGCTGACCCCTATGTGCAAAAATTGGACATTCACTTACTATTCAAAACCCTAGTTCCCAAAATTGACTGAAAAAATGATCCCTTGTCCATGGACCTAGAGTAGAGGGCCACCCCTAGCACTACCCCAATGTCCTAAATGCAACGGAGTTGAGGGATTGCCGATGTGAGCAATGAACATCATTTTATTGCATGTTGAAGCCCACCTCCTACAAGATTTCAAGGACACATGTTGAATCCCTACTCAGGGCATAGAATGGAAACCATGCATCAAAACGACCTTCTGGTAGGTCATGCAAGCATGTTTAGGAATGTTCCATGTGGGAACACTAGCCACACATTCATGGTTAAGAAATATGCGAAGTTGACCCCCTTGTGCAGAAATTTGACATTCCCTTACTGAGCAAAACCCTAGTTTCCAAGATTGACCAAACAAATGATCCCTTGTCCATGGAACTAGATTATAGGGCCACCCTAGTACTATCCTAAAGTCTTGAATCCAACGAATCCAATGGTTCATCGATCTGAGAAATGGACATCATTCTATTACACGTTGAATCCCACCTCCTATAGGATTTCAAGGACAGATGTTGAATCCCTAGCCAGGGGCATAGAATGGAAACCATACATCAAAACAAGCTTTCGGTGGGTCATGCAAGTGTGTTTAGGAAGGTTCCATGTGAGAACGCTATCCACATGTTCACGGTCAAGTAATTTACAAAGCTGACCCCTATGTGCAAAAATTGGATATTCACTTACTGAGAAAAACCTTAGTTTCCAAAATTGACCAAAAAAATGATCCCTTGTCCATGGAACCAGAGTAGAGGGCCACCCCTAGCACTATCTCTATGTCCTGAATCCAATGGAATCGACAGATGTGTGTGTGAGAAAAATATTGGTCTCTCTAGCTTCATCACTTGTATACCCACTTTCAATTAAATCTACAAAGGTTTGAGGTGGCCTTGATGTGCACCTATGCTTTACTCCTTGATCAGTGCCATGCAGTGCTCATTCTTCTATTGATATGGAGACCAAAGGCCCTCAAGAAAATGCTTTTATCTTTCTTGATGTGGATTGGTAGGAAGAATTGTGGTATCCTTAACAACTAGAATTGGTTGATTTCCATAGAGCGTCTTTGATTGGTCATGTCATTTCTTTTCTTCTCTCTAATTTCTTAAAGGATTTCATTGGGTATCCTCTTCCTTGTTGATTTTCTTGATTGATTACATGAGTTTCCCATCACCACAATGATCAATGATATATATGGTTTCCTTTGCTACCTCCTCAATCGTACTCTTCAATGGGAGACTACCCAAGCTTGGTTTCTTTCTTGCTCAATTGTGTCTAGAAACTCAAGTTAGGGGGAAGAAAAACAATGGTAGAGATGCTCTATGGTACTCCTCAATTGGAAATTCCCTAAGCTTGGTTTTTTTTTGCTCAAATGTGTCTACATACTCCACCACAATGACCAAGTTAATGTTGCCTTTGCTAGCTCCTCAATTGCAAGAAAAACAATGGTGGAGATGCTTTATGGTGCTCCTCAATGGGAAATTCCCTAAGCTTGGTTTGTTTCTTGTGTTTCTTACTCAATTTTGTCTACACACTCCACACAATGAACAAGTTAATGTTGCATATTATAGCTCCTCAATTGCAAGAAAAACAGTGGTGGAGATGCTCTATGTTACTCCTTGCTCAATTAATGGATTCTTTCTTGCTCAATTAATTATTTATTTCTTGCTCCTCGATGTATGCCATGCTCCAAGCAATACTTAGAAACTTGTGGCGGTGATGCTTGATGTCAAAAACAATTTTGTGTGATAATATGGTGAAGAAGAGAATGCTCATGCACTGTCTCTAACTTGAAATTGCGTGCGAACTATCAAACATGTGTGAAATGTCTTAGAGTGTTTTTCAGATAGGGATTGCTATTGTTTACACTGAGACTAAACTCACACATTATTGTTAACTAAAACAGGGATGTGTTTTGGACACATAAAACAGGGGTGCGTTTTACTCTAATATAATTTTGGATCATTTAAGAAGTTAGTTGCATGGCTAAGGGATCATTCAAGGTTTAGGGGTAATTAACAAGCACTCCCTTAGTCTTTGTGCCTTAAAATCCCCCTCTCTTCAACCTAACTATATTGTTTTACAACTCAAGGGATGTGTGTGTGAGAAAAATATAGGTTAAGGAGTGTGAGTAATAAGGGGATACATAGGGATGTGTGTGTGTGTGTGTGTGTGTGTGTGTGTGAGAGAGAGAGAGAGAGAGAGAGAGAGAGAGAGAGAGAGAGGTTAAGGGGTGCTAGTGATAAGGGCTGACATAGGGTTTTGTGTTTGTGTGCTAGAGAGATAGGTTATGGGGTGCTAGTGGTAAGGGGAGACATAGGGATGTGTGTGTTTGTGTGTGTCAGAGAGATAGGTTAGGGAGTGCTAGTGGTAAGGGGAAACATAGGGATGTGTGTGTGTGTTTGTGTCAGACGGGAGACATAGGGATGTGTGTGTGAGAGAGAGTGAGAAGAAGGGATGTGTTACGAGTTTAGGAGTGGGGGGGAGTTATATTAATATGGGGGTGTCTAGGTGAATGTAGAGGGGATGTAATAGGGGGGTGGGGGTTAGAGGTAATTGGATTGGTTAG
>LPNX011177356.1:0-11299 GCA_001517045.1 Pseudotsuga menziesii | reverse complement strand
TTGGTTTACCTGGGCTGACTTGGTTCGTAGCTTTTGTTAATGAAAAACCCTTGCTTTATGCGGGGCTTCCGGCTTAGGCCGTGACCTGTAATTTTGATTTTGCTTCTTGATTTTGTGTATAAAATGTATAAATGAGGGAAGGCCGGTAAAGCATTACTCTGTTAACTCTTAGAAGCCGAGAGGCATTAGAGAGAGCTTAAACTCTTTCGTTTGATACCTCTATTGTAATTTTGATATAATAGGGTTTTACCCTAACTCCGTGATGTAAAGATGTATTACTGTTTTTAAGTTATGTTTTTATTACAATATAATATTATAAATTACTCGGTTGTTTCTTTTACTGTAACATGGATTATTAAGCTCGGTGAATCGAGCATGTTTATGTTCTGTTAATTTATTTCCTATAAGTTATTATATTTAAATTTACTCTGTAAATTACTCTAAATATTACCTGTTTACCTTATTCTCCTCTTTTTTAATAAGGTTTTAAATATCATTTTATATTGGTTAACTTTCAGAAGAAAAAAAACAAGTAATTTAATGTTTTTGAGTTGTACTTATGTAACTGTATAGTTACATCTTTAAGTACAAAATTTATGTTTACTAGATACTTATTATAATGTTATAAGAATTGTTATTTTACTTACAAGTAAATATTGTTCTTATAATTATATACATTATCTTTATACTTAGTCTAATTATGATGTATATAGATGGGAAAATATTTTATTTTTATATTCTTATACTCTCTATACTAAATAATTTATAAAGAAGTTCCTTCTGTATTCTATGTTACCCTATTTATATTATAACATTAGTATTTATAAAATAAGAGAAATGACAAATTAACTATGTTCTTTCCTTTAAATTATCTAGTAGTGTTTGTTTTAATTCTATANTACCCTATTTATATTATAACATTAGTATTTATAAAATAAGAGAAATGACAAATTAACTATGTTCTTTCCTTTAAATTATCTAGTAGTGTTTGTTTTAATTATATAAGAGACAGGTTAGCAGCCGTAGAACTTGCTTAAGTTCAGCTAGATAAGATGAATGAATTATTTGCATTATCAGTCATAAATAAAATCTTAAACCAACTAGATTTTATCTTAGAATTAAATCAAGGTTTTTCTATACTTACTCACAGTTTGGTTGCTAATATTACAGTAGTTATTTATTCTACAATAGGAAAAAGAAAAGCACTGTAGAGCTGAAAGGCATTTTATTTAACCTAATACTACACTTTTTAACTACTATCTTCTTTTCCTTTTGTTTCAAAATAGGTATAAAGATTACGGAAGTGAATACTATATAGAGAACTATTTCATCTACCAAAACATACTACTGTTAGTGTAATGATAATACTTCCTTTCCTTTTCTAATAATTCTGACATTCACAGTCTAGGTCTATCACTGCTCTATGTACAGAATACTATTTCTTCTGATAGCAAATATCTTAATAAAAGAAAACATTCTAGTGTTCAAGCTAACATCTTATTTTTAATTTACATCATACTTTCTTCATTTAAATACACCACCTGTGCTAGAGTACGATCTAGATTACTCTAGATGGGGAAAAACATAGGTAGGATTTATTTTTCATCAAGAATAATTTCATTACTAAAGAAACTAAGATATTTTATCCTCTAAGTTTACATCATAACCTAAAAATGCATCATTCACTCACACACACATATTAACACAGAAATTGGTAGATAGCAGAACCTGTTCTTAAAGCTGGTCGACAACAGCAATGGGAGGTCGTTCCTCCCTACCAACTCCTAGAGAGCGCTCAAACAATGACTCCTCGGGACCCTCGAGCCTGCTCTGGTCTCCTTGGCTGGAACTAGGTGAAGCAAATAACCAAGTACTAGTCCCGAGACTCAATACCAATCCTGAACTCATTAGTCAAATCTCTCAGTTAAGAAGCTGTATTAGATCAAGTTCCTGTAGTTTATCCTTCAAAACACCTTCCTTACAGTTTCCCTTTTCCCAATGAATTCCTTGAAGTACATTCCCCCTGAATGATTCTTCTCCTGGAAAATATATGAGCACCCTTAGCTCTCTACATTGGGCATTTTTATAAGATTGCCTAGGTCTTTTTGGGTTAGTTGTCATTAATTGAGCCACCTGCTCTGATCCCACTTTCTTGGGGGATCATGACCCCAAATGTAGGGAAGTTGCCACCTGCAACATAGGAAGTGTTTGAGGATGCTGCAACTTGTCTTTTTGCTCTCCACCTAGTTCCTTCCACCAGTTTGACCAGTAACACTCTTATTAACAGCTCTCCCAAGCTGTTGTCTCCACTTTTTATTTATTAAAAATAAAATATTCAGAATTACATTCCACATCTTTTGACTCTGCTGAGTCATCAGTTTCAACTTAGCATTAAATTTAACATAATGTCTTAGGAATCAATTTAAAACAAATAACATTATTTTACAAAATTGGGGTATGTGACTTTGGAGCTCTCTTTTCTTACACCTTTTCCCTAGAAGCATTCTCCTTGTGTTGCAAAGCTTGGAGGATGAGTTCCTTGGAGAAGAGAAGCAGCAGAACTAGATCAAGGTTTCGTGAGGTGCCCAACTTGAAGAGAAGGTATATTTGTACTTCATTTCCTGATTAATAAAGATGTGATGTCCTTCTTCTTCCCAAGTCTTTGTTCATTGTGTGATTGAATCTTTGTTTATGATCATATGATGATGTTTGTCAGATCATTACTTCATATTTATTTGATTATCATTTCTTTATATGCAGTCATATTGGTTTGATTCATTTTGCAGGTTTCTTGTAGCAAGAGGAGCAAGAGGAGCAAGAAGAGGATTGAAGGGATGCTTAGATCAACCTTCGTTTGTCAAGGTATCAACCATTCTAATCTCTGAAACTTGCTTATATATACTTGCAGAACCATTTGCATCTCTCTTTCAACCCTAGTACGTTGATGGCCTCTTAAACCCTAGCCATAGAAAACTTTCCATTACAACAGAATTGGTGACTCCAATGGGGAGAGCCTTTTCTATTTGGGGTTTCTCTGTCTTTTGTAATTTTTCAGGTCCTTCTTGCCACTAAGGAACATCTTCTAAGTATGTAGTACACTTCCCCTACCTTCCTAAGGCAGTTTTTGACCTTTTTGGGGATTTTTTCCACCCATATGTGAGTTGCAGACTGAACAGTCGCGTGTCTGGTTGGTACACGTGACCTACTATACTGTCAAATCACGTATGAAACGTGACCTTTCAGTAGTACAACCCACATGTGCCCCTAAAACAGGGTTTTTTCCTCATTTTTGTGGTTTTTTCTGCTGTTGTGGCCTGTTTGGTAGGTCTTTTGGGGTTCTCTGCAGGTGCACGACTCCAAGGAGTTAGTGCCATCCATTTTGGTTGTTCTTTATCTATGTGGTAAGTCTTTTTATAGCTTTAGAGTTTCTCTTTTCTCTTTCCCCCTACCCCTTTGCTTGGTTTTATTTTTGGCTTATGTTTCTGGTCAGCCTTTGTTAGTGATCTTTGTCTAAACTTAGAAGCTTATTGGTTTTTATTTCCTTCTTCTTTTGTTGGTTAACTTCACCATGCCAAAGTAGTTGATTGTCTCTTATGTAAGCCTTTCTTCCAAGTAGGATTTATACCGACTTTAGGGAATTCTAGAGTCTGTTTGGTGGTTGTATAGCAGAGTTCCTTTTGCTTTGTTTTTGTTATCTACATACTTTAGTTTGTAGGTAGTTTTCTTTTGCATTTATAAAAGAAAAATAAAAAGAAAATATAGTTGTTTAATATGCATGTAGATTAGGGTTTTGTCTTTAATGCACTGCATATCATTATTTTTGAAAAAATAAAAATAAATTGTTCTTTTGTGGCTTTCAAGTTTCTATTTGAAAAAGAAAGAGAATAGTTTTTGCTTTTTTGTATTTCATTTCTCTTTGTTTAGTCATTTTGTTTCAAATTTGAGTCAAACCACCACATAAGTTTCACGCCATTTACCCTCTGACTAAAAACAACCTTTTAAAATGAATGATATAATTAAAAATTATTAGCAAGTTTTATTTTTTAGGCTCCTACACCAACTAGCTTAGGCTAGACTTGTGGAATAGAGAGTTTTAACTCTCCACAAGTATAAAATTTCAGATGTAGTTGGCCAGTCACTAGGTGAATCCTCTTCTATGTTGATTGTATTGGGGAAGCTCCTCTCAAACAGGAGTTAAGTACGAGGTAGCACTGAGACTTGGACTGAGGAGATAACCCTTTGATTCCTTGTCAAAGCGTAGACCGAGGTTTTTGCGCATCGGGGGACTTCTGTCAATACCACCCTTTAGGCCCCATGCGGTGCCGATGTTGAAAGGGTTTTGGGATTTGTTACCCTACCCATGTGTACGAACCAGGCTTGTGACTGTCCCCCCAGATTGTCGGTATAGTTGCGGTAGCCTTTAGTCTCTTTTGACATCTAGGGTTCATAAACAGGTACACCGGAAGGCTATTTCTAGTTGACCTTGGACAGGCTTGGAAGGTAACCCCGGTAGAAGGTGTGGGAGGGAATTTGGTTGATCCCCTCGCTTGTGCCTAAGAATGTCTACAGGAACGCCAAGTAACTGTCTATCAGCTTTCTTCTGGAAAGCATATCTTTTATCTGTTTATCTGTTTGGCTTTAGGAATTTTTTAGTGAGTGCTCTGTGGTTCGTATGTACTTAGTTTTCCTTCAGGTGTGTGCCTTGTACTTTTGGTTTCCTATTGACCTCGGACTTTGTCTTATTTTTTGAAGCTATGGATAGAATCCCTTTGAACACCAACCAGGAGATCCCCATGCCAAGAACTTCTTGTACTATTCCTCTCACAGGGAATGTTGGTGTTTCTTTGATGGCCACCTTGAATCTACCTGGATTCACCCTAGGGCTACCGGTGTGGTTGCTTTCCACTCCAACTATCCTGAATTCCCCCAATGCTTTGAAAGTGAGCTCCTTATATCATGGACATCAAAACACTGCTTCCCCTTCACTTGTAGTTGATTCTCCTCCCTCTTCTACCTCATGCGGTGAAATTACTGATACTAGTAATCGATAGTCTAAAAGGAGTAAAAGGAGGAGGAATAGGAAAAAGGCACATAAGCAAGGGGGCACCCATTCAACCTCTGCAAGTCAAGTTGAACCTCACCACCCAGCCTCTGCAGTTCACGCTGGGGGAACCTATCCAACCTCTGTAGGTCATGTTGGATCTAAGCACTCAACCTCTGCAAGTCAAGTTGATGTTCACCATCCAGCCTTTTTTTATCATGCTAGTGGGATCTTTCCAACCTTTCCAGGTCAAAATAGATCTAGTCACTCGGCCTCTGCAGTTCATGCTGAGGGCACCTGTTCAACATCTGATGTTCAAGTTGAACCTCCCCATCCAACCTATGCAAGTCATGTTGGATCCATTCACCTAATCTTTGAAGTTCATGCTGGGGGCACACACTCAACTACTGCAAAGCATGTTGATCCTAACCATTCAACCTCTGCAGATCATGCTATTGATGCCCATCCAACCTCTACAAGTCATGTTGGACCCAGTCTCTCAGCCTCTGCACATCATGCTGGGGGCAGTCTCTCAGCCTCTGTGGTTCATGCTGAAGACAATCCGTCAGCCACTGCGAGTCATGTTGACACTGTTGAAAAGACTACCCATTCAAACACAAGCCCAAGTTTCCTTGTAAGCTTTGTGAGGGAGACCACCTTACTTATAAATTCCCTTTTATCATGGAGGTGCGAAGAGTTTGGCTTCATAGTCCTCCTATTTTTTTAACATTCTGAAGTTTTTCAACAACCAGCCTCTCTTAGTCAGGTTGGACCCAGTCACTCAGCCTCTGGTGGTCATGCTGGGGGAAAACTCTAAGCTTTTGTAGGTCATATTGAGAGAAAATAGTCATCCACTGCTAGTCATGTTGACATCGTTGAGAAAACTAGTCGTTCGAAGTTCAAACTTAAGTTCCCTTGTAAGCTATGCGAGGGAGATCATCTTACTCACTAGTTCCCTGGTATCGTAGGGGTGCGAAGAGTGTGGTCCGAGACTCAAGAATTTCCTTCTCCTTAACAACCTATAGTTTCTCAACAACCTACTCAACCTTTGGTTGATCAAGTGGTCGAATCAATCTCATCTTTGGTCAATCCCACTTTTCTTTCGGAGAGTGATCCTGATGTGATTGAACCAATGTCACTCTTGGTCAATCCCACTCTCCCTTTTGAGAGTGACTTTCATGAAGCGGTTGAATTGATTCCATTGTCGATCAATCCCACTCTTCCTTTGGAGAGTGAAGTGTCTACTAGTCACATTTTCTTCTCTTCCAATTCAGAACTTACTGAACAAGGGGGCACTGAACTCGCTATGGATGAACCCCCACCAAGCTCTCAAATTGCTTCCTTTGATTGGGATAGCCTAGTTGAGTCACGCCTTCCTTCTGATGCACCTTTCCAGATAAAGGTCAAAGTTGAACCATACACGATTGCTCATTGTATTATTGATGAAGGAGCCTCAGTTAGTATCTTGTCTACTCATGCTTGGCGAGGCATGGGATCTCCCAGCCTTGTGTCGACTGCTAGTCAGTTATTGGCGTTTGATAAAAGAACTAATATATCCTTGGGAATTCTTGCTCAAACACCTATTACTTTGGGTGGGAAGATTGTCTTAGTTGACTTCATGGTGATAGAATACCCCTTGGACATCAATATGCTCCTCGAACGTGATTATGTGTATGCCATGCAAGATGTGGTGTCAACATTCTTTCGTGTGATGTACTTTGATCATGGCAAAGAAATTGTCACTATCGATCAGTTGAATTTTCTTGATCTGTCTCTTGACCCAACTAGAGACCAGGTCTTTACTTAATTGATTCCTAGTGTTTCTATAGGCACTACCACGCCACAAATGAGCTATGTGGCCTCATGTCCTTTGTGTTCAACTGCTACTGAGAAGCAGCCTCTATTTTCATGCTTACCTTCTCAAGACTTGGTCCCAGCAGTTGACTAGGTGAGTCATCCTATGCAAACTATGGATCCTGCTCTCTAATCTGTCGATCTATTTGAAAGTTTAGACATGTGTCCTATCTCAGATGATCTCCTTCCTTTGGATGAAGTATTCCTAGAGTCTTTGATATAGTCTGACCTTCTATTGGATGTTAGTTCAGTTGTGACTAAGTCTAACCCTAATTTTCCTAGTAAGCCCAACCTTTGTTCTTATGTTGGTCTTGTTGAGTCTTTTGACTCTTCCTTTGAACAACAAGTCTTTGATGGTTCTTGTCGTGAAATTATATACCAATTCCAGATCCAATTAGTCTCTGACTTACCTCGTGTTGGATGATGAAGGATGCCTTAATGCCTTCCTTCCAACAAATATCTTCCTATTGACTACAACACCTCTTGCTCTGGGAATGAGATTTAGAGTTTTATGACAGTACCTTGGGGATTGCAGTCATTAGTTGCAATTTCTCTCGCTATTAAGTAGTGGGAATACCTTAATGTCTCCTACTCGATGGATTCTTCAAGTGTTCGACTTCAAGTCCTTGTATTCACATTTGTTAGAATGTACCAGGTACCTTGGGGACCATTTTCATTAATGGTGGTTTTCCTCACTTTTGTTAACAGTTCTCATTATTGATTGGTAATCAAACGGTTTCCTCCATGTTCGACTTCAACTCCTTTTTTCGCATGGTTAGGGTTCGTACCTTTTGGGAGGTTTGGATTGAAGACCTTAGGCCAACAGTAGCATCATGATTTTTTTTTGCTATTGCCCAAGCTACGCAAGACCTTGTCACACTTCATATGATATTTTGTTGAAACATAGATCCACGTTGTCTTATTGTGGCTATGATCAATTGTTGAGCATGGATCCAGCTTGTTCATTTGTGGCCATGACTCACTTAGATTTGATATGGCACCTTTTTGCATATTGAGTGACCATGATAATTTCATCAGTTATACATATGTTGGATTCACATGTATTTTTATGGTGATGTTTTGTATATGGACTTGTATGTCCTAGAGATAAGTTTTTTCTGACATTTATCTCTCTTTCAGGTACCTTTGTTCGATCCTTTTGATCTTGGATTCTCTGCTCTCTCCATACTCAATTGTTTCCTTTATAATGTATTTCAGTTATCGTCTTCCCCTCTAACCTCATACATGAGGGGGAATTTGTTATAGCTAAAAATGACACATCTCTTCCTATGACCAATTTCCCATGATTCCATCGCATGTCGACATTTCCATGACGACACTTCATGAAAGTCACTGAAAAACACCTATATTGGAGGAACTATATCTAGAGTTATGTAACTTTGTTTTACCTCTTCTCTTCACCGTTGGAAAGGTGTTTGATTTAGCTAAAACTTTCCAGAAGACAACAAAGTCTGAAAATGACTAGAAATAACCTAAAAACGAGATTTTTGATGCATACGCGTGTTTTCTTAAGGAAACCCGCGTCATTAGAGGAAATTTCAACTCAAAATGGGCCTTTTAACTCTAATTCAAATTCCATGTCATCATGTGTTAGCAAATGAAATTGCTTTAAATTTGAAATACTGTGTAGGTCTTAAACACTTTTTAATATAAATTTGGAGATAGGTGTCATAAAAAAACTACTTTTTTGTTTGTATTTTCGACATATCTCCCCGTGTTTTTACTCAAATTTCGATCGAGAGAGCTCGTTGGATGCGGCATCATCATGTTTTTTCAGGTATTTCCTGTTTTTGGGGTAGAGGGGTCTGTCAAAAGTATGCCGAGTGGGTACTCGTTGGATGCGGAATTTAATTCCGCATCCAATGATCTCTCTCGATCGAAATTTGAGTAAAAATACGGGGAGATATGTCGAAAATACAAACAAAAAAGTAGTTTTTTCTCTTTGCTTCCTCCAAAACTAATAAATATTATTTTATTATTTTATTATTTTAACTATTATTTTATTAAATTTTTTTAGGAGGTCCATTTTGAGTTGAAATTTCCTCTAATGGTTGTACGCGACTTGTCTATATAATACTTGCGTATACCCTGAAAACATGACTATTTGCTTTGCAACCCGCATGTCATACACGAGTATTTGCATTGCAACCCGCGTGTATCCCCTGAACACGCGACTGATGTCTCTGCAACCCGAGTATTCATGTCAAAAATACATTTTTCGAAGTTTGGGTAGTTTAGTTAATTATGCAACTGACTCCTTCAGTTGTAACTACTTTGTCTTCGACCCTCTCTTCAACAAGCATATAAATAGAGGTAGGGAGGTCCATGAGAAGGGACTTGAATCTTTGCATTGTTATACTGGAGGAATTGGAGCTCTCTTTTCCCACACCTTTTCCCTAGAAGCATTCTCCTTGTATTGCAGAGCTTGGAGGTTGAGTTCCTTGGAGAAGAGAAGTAGCAGAACCAGATCAAGGTTTTGTGAGGTGCCCAACTTGAAGAGAAGGTATATTTGTACTTCATTTCATGATTAATAAAGATGTGATGTCCTTCTTCTTCCCAAGTCATTGTTCAATGTGTGATTGAATCTTTGTTTATGATCATATGATGATGTTAGTTAGATCATTATTTCATGTTTATTTTATTATCATTTCTTTATATGTGGTCATATTGGTTTGAGGAAGGTATAACTCGTTTTGCAGGTCTCTTGGAGCAAGAGGAGCGAGATGAGCAAGAAGAGGATTGAATGGTTGCTTGGATCAACCTTCATTTTTCAAGGTATGAACCATTATAATCTCTGAAACTTGCTTATATATACTTGCAGAACCATTTGCATCTCTCTTTCAACCCTAGTACGTTGATGGCCTCTTAAACCCTAGCCATAGGAAAATTTCCTTTAAAACACTGTTATGATCAAACATTTTCATGTTTAGATGAAGAAAGTAATAGTGTTGTCGTAAAAAGAATTCCAAGGAAAATCACTATAAAAGAAATTTCAGTGTTACAAATGAAAATGTTTGTTTGTAAAGGTTGCAAGTTATTTGCAGTTCACATAATAGATGATAGAGAGAAAAATAATCAAGTCAATAATAAATAAATAAGAAAATCAACGTGAAAAAGGACAGACTCGAGCTGAGAGAGAATCACACACTCCATGCATGCACATAGAAGTAGAAGGAGAATGGAAAGACGTATGAATTGATTTAGTTGTTATAATATTAAGTTTTAAGATATTAAGTCTTATGAGTTGGCTATGTTTTGAATTTTTTTTTCCATTTTTGTTGGTATTCAAATTATGGCGAAATTTTCATTTTTTATTAAAAATGAATTTAACACTTTTAATTTCAACAATATTACAATTTTAATAAATTTAATCACATTTGAACAAGGAAAAAGAAACATTTAACTTATTAATATTTATTACACAATGAACTATGCCAATATTTTTTATCTCTTATGATACCTACCGAAGGCATGTATATTGTGATTGATATGCCTTTGACTACACATTAGTTTTTTCTTTGACCAAATATTTAGTTTTTTTCTATACTCTTAGAGTGTTAAATAATTTTTTTTATTTTCTTAAATTTTAAATTGATTTATACATCATCTCATTGGTTCATCAAATTGAGGCGTTATTGTCGGATTGAACAAGCATAGCTCTCAAATTTATTTCCTTCTCCATAGTTGAACTTAAGGAGGCAATGCATTTAATGTACTGACAAGAAAATGCATTTAATGTACCTCCTTAGTCTCCATTGCCATCTCCTTGATCATCGCCATCGCTTGTTCATGGTCACCGTCGCTGCCTATTTACGGTCATTGCGACGACCTCTCTGTGGTACACTAGAGCACTACAACGTGACCTTAATCCATAATAAGGGCCTTCTTTACCACCCTATTGCATTGCCTACACCGCCTTCTCATCTTCGTTTACATATTCTGGAAAATTGTTGTTTGTGATGCTAGCCGCCTTGATGTCTTCTTCCAGTCTCGACTACGATATCATCTTTATGGCATCTTTCAACTACAAATCGGTCCCAGTCATTTAATTTAGATGCAGTGGCTAGTTGATGGATGCAGTTTCATTTACATGCAGTGGCTAGCGGATGGATGGAGTTTCATTTACAGGGAGCCGCTAGTTGATGGATACATCTCATTATAAAAGTGTCACTTGCTTAAACCAACTAACTCGCACTTTTCTATGTCAAGCTTATTAGTACAAAATTCAGCAGGTCTTTGTATAAATACTAGTAAAAATGCTAATAGTTAGGAAGTTAATAAAAAATATCTTGTTATATAAAGTTTAAAGTTTAAAGTTTCAACATGTATACTTTGAAAGCAATCACAAACACAATTAGTAGATTGATTTTAATCCCAAAATAA
>LPNX011177353.1:14548-25754 GCA_001517045.1 Pseudotsuga menziesii | reverse complement strand
ATACTTCGAAAATATAATCAATGCAACAACATTTACAATTCTTTGATTAATAAAGTAAATCAATATTTTAACAATGTACAGAAAAACCTAGCTGCTAATAATCTATATAAATTACAAAGAGTAAATTAAGTATATATATTAAATTGCAGGAATCTGAGTAACTGAACTCAGATAGGTTCAGTAAACCGAACTTAAACAACATGATTTGAAACACAAATAAAACAAATTGATTCAGTACTATACTGTAAGCAAAAGATATTTCAAGAAAACTGTATAAGACAGCTTTATATCTCCAAGTTCAGGGTAAAACCCTACCGAAAATAAAGTATACATTGGAGTTCATTAAAAGGAAAGAGTTTTATCTCCTTTACGCCTCTCGACTTTAAACAAGATTCACAAAATAAGGCTTTTACAGCCTGTACAAGCATTGATATACATATATTTTACACAGTAATCAAATAAAAACCCAAACCACAGTCTTGGCTTCAGCCGAAGATCCCATGCTAAACGAAGGGTTGAACCTCTTAATAACAGCAAACAGGTTCATTAAACTGAACCAAGAAAACCGCGAGGGTTACAAACCGCGAAGGCCAAACCCAGACTGCCCCTAAGAACCAACAAGGAGGAAGATGTCGTGGTTAAAACCAGGCTTATCGTGAGCAGCAAGCCGTCGTAGTCTAACACCTTCCACGCCGAGGAGAGAAGGTCCATCCTGTCAAGAAGGAAGAGCATAATGTTAAAAACTTTGTAAACTACTATTTAAGTAAACTATTATGGAAGGAATACAAAGGGTAAACCCTGTATATTACCATAAAGATTAACGGAAATATGACCACTGAAGAGCAGCAAAATAACCACCAACATGAGGAGAAGGTAACCCTTCATCTACAGCAAAGGAGAAGGAGTTCATTGACATGAAAAGCAGCCAGTCATGACAGAGAACAATAACATCAAGTGCAACAGCTATTTAGACTCGGCCGCCTCTTCTTATTCTGTTTAAGACATTACACGGTGATAACCCTTATACACAGCAGCCTTGAGTCGAAAAGCCATGACTCAAAACACCAAGCTAAATCTAAGACTCTTCATAGTAAAGAGTTCAGGACTGAGTGTGCAGGGTGGCAAAACCCTAAAGAATCAACACAGACCATCGCTCAAACAACAAAATATTGGTCATAGCAATTTCCTCACAATGCATTGGATGAACCCACGAGGAGTATAACCAGCAACACGACTGCTAACAGACAGCGCAAGCGACGGAGTGGACAAGGAAGTTTTTGCAGAGCGGCTGGAGGCCCGAAGGCAACGAGAGAATGGTGAACTAGGGTTCGAGTCAAACCCTTTTAACCTGAAAATACTTGGCTAGAAAGAGTCCACGTTAACACTTTAATAATTAGCATACAGTGGGTAGGAACGCTATAGTTCCATGGACAAGTTCCAATGATTTGCAACCCAAAATCATACTAGGGAAAGTTCCATAAGGTTCGTCGTATCCTTTGTCAACCCAAGCTGCAATATAAATTCAACCACGAAGATCTTAGCATAAATTTTGGAAAGTGTTATAACATGGAGCATTATTCCTTTTTTGAACTAGCATATATATACTTATGGAGGATTATAATGTTTGTTGTTAAATTATAAAGTGAAGGAAATTAATAGTTTATCTTGGCGCGGTCCTTTTATAAACTTATGATATATATAATACCTTAGTTCATAAATGAAAGCAAGGGGGAATACTGGTTTGGAGATTATAAATCTATAAAAAAAAACTAAGTTAAGTTATAAATCGATCATGGTTATGGTTTATTTCTTAACCCTTGTATTCATTCCTTACCCTTCTTTCTACAATGTAAAGTAACAACTCATTCAGGAGTTATAGAATCTTTTTATAACAAATAGCTTTTAGTCAAGTTAACCTTCTAGGTTACGAAAGGAGTCATAGGATCATTTTTTTATGATAAATAGTTGTTGTTAAGTTAACCTCTTTTCTTTGATGATTTAGTTATTAAACTCATAAACTTTGTAATGACTGCATAGTAAGTCTTAAAATGATTGACAAGCTTAAACATCTACTGTTAATGATATATTGACTTTGAAATAGATACAGTTTCAAGACAATTTATGTGTGGATAAATAAAGATCATTAAACACTAATGCAAATCCTTAAAGGAAGCTTGTATTAAGGTAGTAAACCCTTAAAATTCCTAAAGTAATGAAAGTGGAAGTTTGGTACATAAAACCCCTTATCATCTTACACTCGCAGCAGCAATTTCAATTATGGCGTGAACCAGTTATTATGGACATTTGATTTAGAGCTTTGAATTTATAAATACTTACCATGCTAGTAAAAAGGAATACTCAACGCTTTTTACACTTGCAGTTAGAATAAACATCAAATGGTTTAGAACCCAGTAGGAATATTAAATCCCTCCTTTATGAAGGAAATTAGCTGTCGATTTTACTAGTAGAATTAAATTCTCTATCTATAACATTTAAAAAAAAGAAGCATAGTTTAATGCTTTACCTCTATAAGTTGGGAAAACTAACTAGCATGTATATTCTTCTACTGAATTAAATTTTGTGCGACGAATTGATCTGGACTACTTTAGAATTTTGATTAGCAGCACCCTAACCTCTTACCCTTTAAATCTGTAAGAGAAGGAAAAACTTTTGCGTTAGCTTGAAAGCTAAGTAAGCCCAGTTTTTCATGACAGTCCCACCTTGTGGTCGCAAGAAGAAAACAAGTCAGTAACTGAAAAGAAACCGTACTATAAAGATAAACATAATCAAAAGATAATTCAGATATGAATTCAGTAACACATAACTAATCAAACAATTAGTGACTGCATTTATTGAAATTATATGCATTTAAAAAATTTTAATTTTTTGGAAAATTTGGGGTTGTGAAATTGAACCTCCCTCTTTATTCCTTACACTTTCTGGTGGTGGGATGTTGTTCTTCTCAAGGAGTGGCATCATAATGTTAATGGTTTTATTCATGCATGAACTCCAAGGATTCCAAACTTTGTGACAGTAGGTGCATTTTTTTTTATGTTTCTTCTTCTTCTCTTTGTCCTTGTGTAATGTTCCCTTTTAAGAAATTTTATTAAATGACCAATTTTTCACTTTTTTTCCCTAATTTGACCTTTGACTAGTTTTGATGTCCAGGTCTCCAAATTGGTCCAAATGCTCCAAAATATTCACAGAAGGTATGTGAATGATATTAAGGTTTGAATATGATGTTCAGGGAAGCTTTATGACCCTCTAAATTCTTCTGCAAACTTGTTTAATATTCTGGTCAAGGTAGGAGTTTTGACTAGTAATTTGGGGTTCTAATTCCCCCACAATGAATACTGAAAATGGCCACCAAAATGTACTCAATACAGATAGAATTTATGAATTGAATAAGGGGACATGTAAATTAAATCAATATTAACTCATATGCATCACCATTCAACTTTTAGTGTCTACTATAACTCCCTTAAATCAGATGCAAAAAGACTAGTTTCAACCTTGGGCAAAATGATAGGCAAACTTCTCCAAATGCTATGAAACTCAACAAAATAACTCCAAATGCTTATGTACTGAACATTAAACTAATATAATCCATTAATAACATTCCATTAATCCATAAACCATCAATATTTCAGTTATCCATTTGAAGCTACCAACATTATATTGGTTCACAACAAGGTAGTGGGGAAATGACACCGTTTCTTCATTGTTTAACATTAACACATGAAATATTTTGGGTATTTTGACCTAAGAGTCTTATGAAATATCAATACATAAATAAAATTTAATTCATCCATAAACCATATTTATTTTACTTATCCATTCGAATCCATCGACATCAAAGCGATTCACAACAAGATAGTGGGGAAATGGCACTATTTCTTCATTGATTAACATTTTTACATGAAACCTTTTCAGTATTTAAACGTGAGAGTATTCTGAAATTTAAATACATATAATTTACATCGTAAAATAACGGGGAATTATAATCTCCCCTAGATAAATCAATAGCTCACCCAAAGCACAATCCCTCCATGAGCAAGAATATGCCATAAAAAATGGAAATAGTTGAGAGAAAGTGTTGCAATAGAAGGAACCACGAGCTGCCTTGTAGCTTACACCTGCAAATAAAACTCTATTAAATATCCATGAAAAGTGGCCTCTCCAAACACTAACTTGGTTGGGAATCTTTCACCCTCGAAATTGGCTAAGGCAAGAGAACTAGTCTTCCACTAGCGCTCACAATTCACAAATGACAATTTATCAAATGAGAAAAAGCCATTCTCTTGGTTGATTCCTGTATTTTATAAACATACTTAGCATTATAAGGTTACCAATCCATTCAAAAAAAAATCCAATTCGAATTTGGGTGTGGGCTTAATATTTTCCACGTGTCCTCCCTTTCCTAGCCTTCCATCTTCCCCCAATTTGAGTAGGAACTCATTGAGCTTCCCCAAATCACATAAGCACCCTATTGGATTCTCTATTTCATCTTGACATGTCATTTATGTCCGATTTCATCCTTCAGATCTGATTTGTGTCATAGGTGTCATGGCATCTTCATCATTGTTGTCATAGAGCTAGGGAATCTAGTCCAAGTGTCTCACTAGCTCCAAAATGACTCTTCCTCTCCCATGTAAGTTACATTTAATTCCAAATTAGAAATATGATGTATATGGACAATTTTATTATCCTTATAACTCATCCAAGAAGATTTATTCTTCCCATGGATTCAAAATTGCAAGAGAAGGATGCCATGTGTCACATAAATTATAGCTTGTGTGGGACCCATAGTCTTCATGTATATGCATGCTCCATTGCCACTTCAATTTTATCATGTATTTATTTATTTATATCATTTATTAAATATTTATTCCATTCTAATGTTCAAACATCATTCATTGTCCCCCTTATTCCAAATCCCAAAGCTTCCACCCCCAACCTAGGAAACCAATAATTTTCCTCCTTGGCAATTATTTGACCCTTAGCATCAATTTGACAAACTCTAATGAATATGGAAAATGTTATTAGGAAGTTGTGACCAAATACAAAATTTGGGACATGACAAATCCTCCCTTCCCAATATTTCTTGTCCTTAAGCGATTTCAAACATGGGTGTTGAAGAACCTACTTTCTGTATGATTCTTTGAAGTTGCCACTGAGTTTCCCAACTTTGAGTCTTTGATATTCCATGAATATTTGAGAGAGGAACCACAATGCTTGCTGATGCACTACTCTAATTTAAATCACTTTATTAAGTGGAGAATCCATCTCCCATACTTCTTATTTCCAAAAAAAATTGAAATCAATGGGACTAAAAAATATCCCAGGGTCCCATTGCTTGTATTGCACTCCAACAATTAAGAGTGCTCTCCAACCCATACCATTAAGAAAGAGAATTATGAGATATCATTTTTTTTTTTGCATTCTTCCAAACATCATGAGTACATAATATATATCATCTAAGTACATAACAACATAATAACAATGTACATCAAGGAGGTGCCTCATAAAAAAATCATAAAAGTTCTTATACCTCCAAGTAAGTAGACCACCATTTTCCAAGTGGGTACAATCTTCAAGTGACCAATCAAATCTGCTCCAATGACATAGGTGAGGATCCCATTTCCCATAATGCTGCTCCAAAGATATATAATGTGCATCAATATAATCAGCCATGTGTTCTTTCATCCAAGGAGTGAATGAAGAACCCCCACCAAAATATGAATCGAATAATGAGAAAAAAAAACAAGGATACTTCAAATGACTCAAAGAAATGTTGGCGAAAAACCACCAACAAAACCTCATCGATAGGGGTTCTCACTCTATCGAATCCCAACCAGCGCAATCTCCCTGAGCACTGGCCTAGGAAATTTTTTCCCTGCCTAGCAACATCCGTAGAGCGGACGAAGTCTCACCCGAGATGTTCAAGGGAGAGCTGTCGGAACCAAGTTTCCGGCAGTAAGAAGGGAATATATGGCATTCGACGGGTAAAGCAGCATAAATATTAGACTACAAAACTAAGACAGTGATCATAATTTATCTTCATCACTACAAATCTAACAAATTGCATCATTCATTTGTCACAACAGTGTTAGCACAACAGTATAAAACAACTTAAACCATCATTTATCATAAATGTGACAGAATTGGAAGAGAGCAAAACGACATCAGTAAATCATAACAGAAATGCGATAGATATGGAATAGATCACAAAATCATAAATCATAATAGGTTCAATACACTTCTCATTGATATTGCAATAGAGAAAACAGGAAGACAAAATACAAAATTTATGCAACAACCATCATGTCATATCCATTCAGTGCGACAGATCCAAAACAAATAATTCTTCTCCATAGCAAGAGACCAATTACATCCCAAAATTCAGACAAATCATAAATAAAATAGATGACTCATCAGAACACTAGACAGATCGAGCTAGATCTCAGACTTCATATGATTGATGTATCTCCCTTCTCCTTCATAATGATAATGTCTATTACAATTGAAAAACTAGCTCTATATATAGGCTTGCACCTTTACATTGAAGGTCCACTTCTAACTAAATTCTAACCATTAATGACCCATGGCAACAAAACTTGGTCAAATAATATATTAAATATTAAAAAATGGTTATCTTTTCACCCATCGCGTTGATCTGGCCTTTTGTGGTGTCGCATGAGCTTGCGCAGCTGCTGTGCAACTCACTTACCAAAACCCCTGCCAACATGCCCCTAACACAGTCTTGTGGCTTGTCCCCGAGCCACGTCAATTTGAAAGGGTATATAATGATGTCTGATCCTTTAAATCTTCAAACTACTACGAGATCTCGCGAACCTGGAGCTAGACTTTGTTGACAATGCTTTGACAATTAAGCACATCTTGCTGCACAGGGTGGGCTGTCCCAACTTTACCTTCGACCATCTATCGACTCTCTTGTACCACCTGCAATGTTGTGACTGCTTTAACGTCCAAATACCCACCAATTTCTTGAAACTCATCTAACTATGTAGGACTCTTTTGTTGGCATTCCTAGGCGTAGGTAGCTCTCTGTTGTAGGTCTTTTAATTCCTCAGATCATATGATCAGGACCATCAGCGGCATTGCCTGCAGCAATGTCTTCAACGTCGTCAATAGGACTTCAACTTCTTGCACTTGCATGGTATGTTAGTCGAGATGCTCATCTTGGACAATGCTTTTCCAAAAATACATTGTTGCCTCCATGATTTTCTTGGCCTCTTGCTCCATGGTTTCAAATTGGGCCGCTATCTCTTCAATGGAGGTATTTTATTTAGTAACCTGCTCCGGTGGTGTGTCTGGATGGACCAGGGCACTAAGCACCAGGTTGGTGTCTTGGAGTTGGGATATAAATTCCCCAAGTTGCTTGGCCTTAGCGACTACAGTAAGCTTGACCATGTTCTCAAAAATATGTTGACACACCTCATCGACGGCTTGCTCGACCTCGCCAAAACTAGCGCACAGTTGTGACTTCTCAAGGATGAGGCGGTCTTGTGCCTTCTTCAGCTCAGTAATTTCCTCAGCAGCCTTGCACTATAGTTTGGCCTGCATTTCCTTTAATGCATCAATTTCTCATACCTTCTCTTCTGCTAGCTACACCCTCACCTGATGCATATCCTCCACTTCTTTCTGCAGCTTCTCGGTTGTGCTCTGTGACTGTACGTATCCATCAGTCAGCTCAGTCAGTCTATCCTCCAACGTCTCCTAGGTGGCAACATGTTGTATCTCCACCAAAACTTGATCCGGTAACTTGTTCATATCCAAGGCAACGCTCTGGATCAGCTGCAGTAACTGGTTCACCTCTTCATTCCCCACATCGATCACAGTCGGAGGAACTTGAACGCTCCTAGCCCAAGGCTCTATGCTGATCAACAGGACTTCCTGCATCACATGTCTCACAGATGTCTACCTGGAAACAATATCAAAAATGGAATTCAACCTATCTCTTACCACACCAAACTCTTCGTGGTTGGATTCATGGATCGCTTGTGTCGCAGCCTCAGAGAATTCACTGACCGCTTTGATGAGTCACTATAGTTGGTCCTCCATCCTTGACCAGATACTGTTACCCACATCATATTCATAGTGCCATTTGGTGTGACTCTCCTCTCGCATGCACTGTGCTTCAGCCTCAAGGTCTGTCAACGACTCGTTGTCAGATTCGGGAACACTCTGCTCCTTCTGGACAGGCTCATCTGGGGCATCAGGTAGCGTCTCCTTTGAGTGTTCCTCCTAGCCCACGGGGTTGCACCATTCAGCCGGCCACTCTTGAATAATATCATCCAATTCCTCATTTGTGACTTTGTAAGCCATAGGTAGCCATTGCTTTTCGAGGTCCCTCCATGCCTGAATGTAAATGGAATGTGGCCCGATAGCGAACTGAATGAGCCACTGATACTTGGCCATTGTGTAATTAGGTAATCTAGGAATAACGGCAGTTGTAGCTTGCAGTGCTTCCAATAGACCCAAAAGTGAATTGCATAGTCTGCCTATCGACTGGGCTCCTCAACCCACCATAAATTTTAATATCGTGCATCGCGACACACCTTCACAGCATCCACTTTCATTGGTTGGTAATCTATGGGTTCCATCCAGGTGACAAGTGCAATGAGAATTAATATCCAACTATATGAAAAGGGCCACCCAGCCTGAGAAACAAGAGCATCATTGAGAAACTAGTTAAGCAAGAACAAGGACCGGTTCATTTGCACACCTTCGGCACATTTCTGGGTGCATGCAACCACGCCCGAGTTGTACTAGACCGGTCAATTCCCCCGAAAAAACTTGCTTGCTGAAATCCTCATCCCGATACGTACCAATTGTGAGTTAATTCTATCAATACGATAGGTACGGCCATACCGCTGCAATCCAAAGTGCTCCTTCAGCTGCTTAGCAGGCTTCTTGTCAGTATTCCTCCCGCAGATGTACTGTGCCAGATCTTCCCCAGCCTTCGGCAAGCCTTTAATGCTCGCAATTAATTCTACTATGACAGGAATAGGCTCATTCAACCAGAGCATCCCACCATGAAAAATGGCCAAGAGTTTTTTAACGCATGCATGGGCTTCATTCAGTTGCCCAAAATGAGGAATATTGATGAACCCCAACAATCTAGAGTTGTCTAACTCGCTCGAGTATGGTTGAGGATTTCGTTGAATTGGGGCACCAGGCACCGTCAAAACTAATTCATAGGGATCATCCCGGACATATTTGAGCAACAACAAATCATGGTCCTTGAACTTCAACTTGATCAAGGCAGGGATGATATCGACCGAGTAAGTCCTCCCTTCCCGCAGCGGCGACAATTTTGGTGGATACTTCTGATTCTTCATAGGATTCCTCGGCTTTGATCCTGGATGCATAGGAGCGACATATGCCAAGATATCATGAATAGAGACTCACCTAGGTGATGTAGACTCTATATCCCCCAAGCTCAATGGCCTGGTCTGTTCAGTCCCTTCTCCTTACACTTTGGTCGAAGTGCGAGTGTGCCTCTTCGATGGCGACATGGAACTAGGATTCTGAGCCTGCTGCTTTATCTTAGGGATGTATGATGAGCTGACCAGCATGCTCATGACTTCTTCTTTGACAACCATGGGTTGAATGGGGGTCTCTTATTGACTGGAAATCACAATTTCATCAAGTTCACTCAGCATGTCTCACGCCCCAAACTTTACAATGCACCTGACAACTCTACCCTTCTACTCTGCAACTCACCAAAATCTCACAACACAACTGCACAACTCACACTCTGCTCAACACTATGTTCACTTAACTGAACAATTCCTTCCTCCACATCCTGCGCACTTTTTATAGGAACCTCCCAATTCGAACTCATCATTTCCAAATCTTATATCATCTCCATCATGACAAAATTTGGTAGTAATGACACCGAATCTGTCGACAACCTTACCTTTCTAACGATAGGATCGACCATTAATGGACTTCGCTTCAACAACCACCGCCAACTAACTATTTTAACCACATGCATTTATTACTGATTTGACCAACCCACATTCTTGCTGTTATCGCAGGTGATCTCCTTTCCGTCGCTACTAACTCCTATCCTTGCACAACCTCGTCTCGTACGCTCACCTTGTTGCTAGATAGTTTGTTTTTTTTTATAGCACCTCAAGCAGTGTGTAGTTCTGCCCCCATCCTATAGGGATTTAAGCGACTCCCATTGATGAGCGTCGGTAAGATCACACCATCTAATTGTTGTAACTGAATTGCACCTCCAGAAGTAATGGAATGAACAAGGTATAGACCTAACTAGTGCATCCATAATTTACATGGATGTTTCATGAACTTGCTATCATATAACCACACCAAATATCCTTATGTAAACTATTTTTTCTTAATGTGGCAATCATGCTATGCCTTCTGTCGATCCTTTGCAACCCATTGGTGGAAGCCTACGATAAAATGGTCTTCTTCAAGCTGAATCAACTACGCAATGTGCTCTTCTAATGCTTCTACATCATCCATGTCGGTTGCCGCAGCGACGCTCAAACTAGGAACAATTTATTCTATGGGCATGACCACCTCTTTCCCATATACCAGCTTGAATGGTGTATGTCCTGTCATCTATTTGCAATAGGTGTGATAGGCCCATAGCACTGCTGGAATTTTCAAGTCCCAGTCGTTGTGATTAACATTACATACCTTCGTCAATGTTGTTTCGAAAATTTTGTTGAATTCTTCAACAGTCCCATTCGTCTGTGGATGGTATGGTGTGATTCTATTATGTTGCACCTACAACTCTTCAATTAGCACTCTCACAGTACGGTTGATAAATTAACTGCCCAGTCACTCATCTATATTCGAGAGACCCAAACCGTGTCATAATGTTTTCAAAGATGAACCTCGTTGTTGTCACAGTGGTACAATCCATAACCAGTGCGGCCTCTTCCCACCTGGTCAGATAGTCGGTTGACGTAATGATGTATTGTGCCCTAGTAATATTCCTCGGTGGATTAATAGGACCCACAAAATTCACAACCCATTTATCAAAAGGTTGTAGAGTCACTTGTGGCACCGGTGGCATCTCATCCCACTACGATGGTTTACCGACACGTTGGCAGACATCACAGCTCTTTGCATATTCTGTGGCATCATTATGCAATGTAGGCCACCATAGCCCAGCATGCAACACCTTTCGTGCAGCAGCCCT
>LPNX011177337.1:6364-16882 GCA_001517045.1 Pseudotsuga menziesii | reverse complement strand
TATGATTGAAAGTAATAACTTCAAAATGTCTTTCTAGTAAATGAATTTGCATAAACTGACGTAACAAGATAGGATTTCGTACCTGATTAGCTCTATTGAGCTGGGAAACTACCAACTGAGAATCCAAACAGACTTCAAGATGGGTGATGCCACGTGACAAAGCATCCCATAGGAGCTCAATAACCTCCCTATACTCAACAACATTATTAGAAGCAGGACCAAGACAAGCGCCACCCACGACAACAAGTTGTTCTGAGGGAGAATAGATAACCCATGCTGCTGAAGCCAGGTTACAAGTGTGACGGCTGGCACCATCAGCGAAAACTATATACATTTCGGAAGACATGTGCAACAACCAGTAGATAATATAAAAACCAAAACTGACAACCTAATGTACATAAAAAATACATACACTAAAATACAAGAAAAAGTGTTAAGCCTAAGCATAGTACTTCTTCAGGTAGAGCCCATTTCTAGGCTCAGGCAGCTTATTCCCATCATAATCCACTAATTCATATGCACCTTTACTTAATAATTTCGACACGACATAGGGTCCTAACCACATAGCCTTGAATTTTCCTGCCCCCAGAGGTTCTTTATCTTGGTCCCAAAGCAAGACAAGTTCCCCTTCAGAGAAAACCCTAGGTTTGACCGTTTTATCATATTGAGATTTAAACCTATTATTATGAGCTTGATTCCCAGTCAACACATCTCTACGTTGTTCATCAAGGTGTTCTAAGTGTACCAGACGTTCTTCAAGCTCAGTCATATTAGGTAACACATGAATGACTATCTTTAAGGACGGGATTTCTCATTCAATCAGAGTAACTGCTTCCACCTCGTGAATGAGTTGGAAAGGGGAATATCCTGTGGTAGTATTTATGTTAGTTCTGTAAGCCCAAAGAGCAGGCTATAACATGATGTGCCAATTAGAATGGGCTACATCAATTGTCCGTTTAAGGATAGTTTTTAAAGTCTTGTTGATAGCCTCAACCTGACCATTAGCTTGCAGATAGTATGGAGAAGAATGTTCTTGTCTAAATCCAAGCATAGTGGTCAGTTCCATCATCATGTTATTTTGAAAATGACTTCCATGGTCAGTGATAATCACGTTGGGGATACCAAACCTTGCTATAATTTGATTGAAAACAAAGAAAGTTGCTATTTCCCCGTTGTCTTTGAAAGTAGGCATTGCCTCTACCCATTTTGTAAAATAGTCAACAACGACAATGATGTATTTATGCCCCCCAGCCGAGACTAGGTTGCACGTCATGTAATCGATCCCCCATTTCATGAAGGGGCCTACCGAGACAATAGGAAATAATGGAGCAGGATGTGACTGCATTTTTCTGGTGTAAAGTTGACACAGATGACAACGCTTCACAGCTTCCACACAATCTTTAAAGATCGTGGGCCAGAAATAACCAGCACGCAATATATTCTGGGCCGTTGCTAACCCAGATAAATGACCCCCACACACTCCACTATTGGAATCATTTAGGACAATCTCCGCTTCCTCATGAGTAAGGAAACGATGCAAGACGGAATCTACCCCTCTTCGATATAATGTATCTCCTATAATGAGGTAGTTCTTGGCATGAAGGCGTAACTTACATCGTTCCTCCCTAGAGTAAGCGGCAGGATACTTCAAAGTCTGGAGATATATAAGAATACCCCCGTACCAAGGATCAGAGGTTGATATCAGGAAGATGTTCTCATATGGGAATGAGTCATCTTCAACCACTACATTTTCTTCAATGGGAAATTTTGCTATAAGCTCAGCAAAAAATAAGGACTTCTTAGACTTAGCGGATTGGAAATCCAAGTCAAACTATTGGAGAATGACTATCCACTTGTTAAATTTCCCCCTAACAATCCTTCGGGATAGAACATATTGGAATGGATTCACATCCGCCACTACTATTTTGGTCCTCAGTAAAATGTAGTGGCGCAACCTCTATACAGCATAAACAACTGCTAAGGCTAACTTCTCGACATGGGAGTATCTAAGCTCAGGTACGGCCAAAGCACAGCTAAGATAATAAGCGACATGTTCAACGAGCTTATCATCCTCTTGGACTAGTACTACCCCAATGGTTGACTCTGACGCGACCAGATATAATATGAAATCCCTAGAATAATCTGGTGGACGTAACAAAGGTGCCGACATCAAAGCTTTTTTCAATGCCTCGAACGCAAGTTGTGCGGTTTCATCCCATACAAATGGGGTGTCCTGCTTGAGCAGGCGCATGAAACCTTTAGTGATATTGGCATAATTAATGATAAAACATTGAAGGAAATTAGACTTTCCGTGCAGGCTTTGAAGTTGCCTGAGAGAACGAGGAGGAGGCAGATTTACAATGGCCTCAACTTTCAATGGATCCACCTAGATTCCTCTACTAGAGACAATGAATCTGAGTAATCTTCCTGCTTCGATGCAGAATACACACTTGTGGGGATTCAAGCGAATTTTATAATATCTGCATCGTTCAAAAATTAACCGTAAATGATCTGGATGTTGGATCCTCTTGCGAGAATATGCAGGCAGATCATCAAGGTATGGTTCAACATTGGCTTTTATGTCATGAAAAGCAAAGTTCATAGCCTATTGAAAGGTAGCCCCAGCATTTTTCAATCCAAAGGGCATTTTTTTATACGCGAATGTACCCCAAGGAAAAATTAAAGAGGTTTTATGTTGGTCTTCTAGTTTGATTTGGATTTGATTGTAGCCGGAGAAACTGTCCATAAACGAAAACACCTCACTCCCCGCACATGCATCTATGATCTGGTCAATAAATGGTGTGGGGTAATTGTCCTTAGGACAAGATTTATTGAGGTCTCTAAAGTCTGTACAAACATGAATAGTCCCTTTCTTTTTATCAATAGGAATAGGGTTGGACACCCATTCAGTCAAAGCTATGGGATATATGAAACCATCTTTCAATAGCTTTTCAACTTCTGCCTTCACAGCCGCCGCTTTACGCGGGTTCACGGGTATTCATTTTTGTCGAACTGGCTTGGCATCAGGATAGGTTTGGATTTCATGTTGAACAATCGATAGACCAATTCCTGGCATCTCCTCATATGACCAGGCAAAGATATCACAGAATTCCTTGAAAAGGGCAGTGTAGATGGTAATCTCCTCCGGAGAGCAGTTTGCACCTATATAGATGTTTTCCACAACATCTGGCTTCACAGAGATGTTGATGGGTATAGTGGCGGAAATGTTTTCCATATTCCCCTCAGCAAACACCCCTTCCCTAGGCAAAGGGTTGATAGGTACCTCAACATATTCTGATAGTATCACTTTAAACTCTTGGTTTTCTATCTTGCTTAGTTCTGGAAGAAAATAGGATCGATGATGAAGATCCTCACAAATCTTATCGTGTCCACTCATAGCTTCCAGAATAGCTTCATCGGAAGGTAAAACGGTGTCTAAGCAATCTATGGAATGCAAAGAGTTTTCTGCCCATGCAGGCAAATATACTTCTTCCAGATCGTCTGAGACTGTTAGAGGATCTGGAATGGGATCAATAGTGGCTTGAGTGATGGCTTGATAAGCTACCTCCACTGCTGATAAGGGAACTTCCAGTTCATGGGGAGTTGGGAGGACCCAAGGATCAGTCCTATCGACAACCGTAGAGATGGACTTCCCCACACTAGTAGAAACAATGTAATTAACTGGGTCTAGAAGATCAAATGTGCCCATCAGTGATGTGTACATTCCAGCCCCCAAGCTTTGTGCAGTAGGTTTTACCTGATCAACCAATGGAACAGCGGACTCATTAGACTCTAAACGGACTTTTCGAGTAAAATCAAGTTGGTCAACAGTCACGAACTTTCCCTCATGTGGAAAAACCATAAGATGACGAATAGTCAAGGCAACAGCATACATTGCATAAGTCCAATTCCTTCCCAAAAGAAAATTATAGTCCAAGGGAGCATCAATCACTTCTACTTCAACAGACACCGCTTTTCCTGCCAACTTAATCTCAAAAGCTAGAAGGATACCATGAGGACGGAAGGATATTCCATCAAAAGCATTAAGTAAAGTGTTTGATGGGACCAGCTCTGGGGATCTAAGAGCTTTCCAGCAGGTCAAGGACATAACACATGTAGAGGATCCCTCATCAACAACTTCCCTTCCAATGGTCTTACCACCATGGACGACATCTATTGATAGGGCTACATGGTAAGGCAGGCAAATTTTGACATCAGATAAGTTAAATTTTGCCATGAGACTCGAAGAATCCATGCTACCTAAAGCTGCTAAGAGGGCATCCCGCTGGGTAGGACAACTCTGTAACACCTCTAAAGCTGACATTGCACACGAAGTTTGAGCTAAATCTTCAACCACAGAGTAGTTTGAAGCAACCCTAGCATTGGGGTTATGCAAAGTCTTCTTGAAAACACCTTTCGGTATCTTCGGCATAGTTTCAGCAGGTTTCTCTATTGTGAGAGGGTTGGAAGTTTCGCCTACAACTTTACCCTTCTCAATAGTCTCTTTCTCATAGTTTTTGTTCCTTGTCTGCAAAAAAGTCAAAGATCGAACCATGTTGATATAGTTAGGGTCAGGGGCAGTTTGAGTGCCCCCTGCTACATTAGAAGCTGAAGCTGAGTTCTATCCTTGGGAAAAAGGATCCTTCAGGACGCCGGTTGTTGAGATTTGAGCAGCTTCTGGGCTTGATCCATAAGGGGACAAAGGTGAGTAAGGTGGTCCTCTTGGCACAACTTACAAGGGAACTTGAACTTCTTCTTTTATTTTTTACCCCCATCAGCATTGTTCACGGGCTTTAGCTTGTTTTGATTTCCCTCTCCCTTTTTACCTTTCTTTTTCTTCTCGTTGGGCTACTGATTGCCCTTCTGATAGGTTTGTGCAAAAACATTTGCATTCTGGGGAGAGGGGGCAGCCTTTGTTTCCTTCGCCGTAGACTGTTTGACAGATAACTGGTGAAGTTGCTTAGTTAAAGACTCTACGGTGGGAGAGTTAACAGACCCAACCACACCATCAGCATGGGGTCCAGGCTTAGGCTTCTCCACTTCGTGCGAAGGCCTCGGTGCCTCAGGGATGATCTCATACAAGATCCCAGACTGCAAATAAATCAACTCTAACTGCCGGGCCCTGAGTATGGCTTCTTCTTCGTTCGTTACTCCTGATGTGGAAACATCCTTAGATATGTATGGCAACAGTGATTTAAGGAACCATTCTAATAGAAACTCAGGAGGAATGGTGGCTTTGATAAGGCTCTTTCGCCTCCTCCACTCTTGGATATGATCCAAGATATGGGTAGCCTTTTTTTGTCTAAAAGTAGACAACAAGTCCGTTCCGAAATCATATCGAACCGGAAGCTGAAAGTGGCTAAGGAAAGCACTAGACAAATCCTAGAAACTACTAAAGGCACCAGAAGGCAATTCAATATACCATTTTGCTGCCATACCTGTCAAGGTCCTATGGAATAGCCTAAATATAATTGAGTCCTAATTCAACGAATTGGAAGAACACCATAAGTGAAAAGTGGTGGCATGTCCCCTAGGGTCTTCACCAGTTTTGCCTTCGAACTTAGGGATGTCCGATGGTAACTTGGTGGGAACAAGTGGCCACAAGGGGTCATGCCTCACCGGGTCATTCATTAATTTTGACAAGTCTGGAAAGTTTAAAGTTGCTAGAAAAGGAAGTTTGGGCCTAACTGGGGCACTAGATGTGCCATCTTGGGGATTAGAGGGACCTGCCCCCGAATGCCCATGGGAAAAAGCGGGGTTTCCCCCAGCCACCGGTTGTGAAGTGGGAAGGTTGCTTTGAAATGGATTCCATCCGTAAGCTACAGGATTGTGTGTGGGAAGTGCAATGTAAGCGGTTCGGGCCATCCCCATAGAAACAGGAGATTGAAATACAGGAGCAGGTATCCCTCTACTAAATAGTGAAAAGGGAGAGCTCGTGTATGGGACCGAAATAGGGGTTTGGAAGCTTTGCTTATAAGAGGTGTTGCTCCCAAAATGTACTCCTACATATGAAGGAGATGGACCTACGTATGGATTGGATGGGGGAATGTACTCCCCATTCCAAGGAAATCCTTGAACATAAGCCGAGGATCCTACCGGACCACTCTGGGTAGTGTAAGGAAATGAAGAAGGAATGGTAGGTATACTGGGGATCCCAGCCACCATGTCACTAGAAGTGCCTCCTATGTTGGATTCAACCGGTGGTTGAACCACCCGGCTCGCTGGAGTCAAAGCTGTAGAAGGCAAACTATATCTAGGGGCACTTACCGGGGGAGGTAGTGCCCCTTCAACTGGGAGGGTTGAGGTGAACACAAAAGGACTTTCTTCCGTAGAAGACATGACTCTACCCACAGGGACACCTAGTACTAGTGAATCAAAATTTTTAACTTGGACGATCACAGGATCGTTTAAATCAGTCAAGGGGGAGTTAAAATTTCTTGCAAACTCGTCAGTCTACAATTATTCTATCTCATCTGTGTCAAGATTGAAACGGTTAGCAATGATTTGCGATTCACCAAGAAATTCACTTATTCCTACAGGTTCAAATGAACCATCTATGTCTAATCTCCGCCTTTGAGGTAAAGGTGGAGGCTCCAATGCAGTGATGGGAGGAAGGTTTCTCAACCTTCTTGACCTTCTAACAGGTTGGTCCTCCAGAATTAAAAATTTGACAAATCACACCCTAAGGCCAACTAAACACAGGCAAAACCATAGAGCATACATTAAAAATTCCTAAAGTCTCAAGCAATCAAACCAGAGTAAAATATATACTTTCCTGAAGAAAGCTGATGAACGATTACTTGGCGTCCTTGAAGTGGTTCTTCAGCACAAGTGGAGGAATCACCCACCGCCCTCCTACACTTTCAACAAGGGTTACCTTCCAAGCCCATTCAAGGTGAACCAGAAATAACCTTCTGGTTTACCTAGGTATGAACCCTAAAAATACAAGAGACTAAAGGCTACCTTGGCAGTATCAACAGTCTTGGGGGACAGTCGTCAGCCAAACTCATATGCATGGGCAGGGTAGCTGAGCCCAAAACTCTATCTAGGACAGAATCCCCAGGTGCGTAAAAGTCTTGGGTTATGCTTTGACAAGGATTCAGAGGGTTATCTCCTCTATCCAAGCCTCCACGCGGCCTAGTGCTTAACTCCTGTTTGAGAGGAGCTTCCCAGATACAGTGATAAAGTCAAGGATTTACCTAAAGAAAGGTCCACTACGTCTGAGTTTTATAACTTGTGGGAAGTTTATACTTCCTAGCCCACAAGTCTAGCCTAAGCTAGTAGGTGAAAGGTCCCTAGAAAACAAAACTTACTAGTAAATTTTAATTTATGCGTTCATTTTAAAGGGTTGTTTCTTACTCAAGAGGAAATGGAGTGGTAAACTTTATGGTGTTTTGACTCAATAAGAAATAAATGAAATTAAAGGTGTATTCAAAGCAAACTACTACTATAAAACAAACTTCTTTTCATTTTTCAGATATGTATTGATGAATTAAATGCAACAATAAGAGAAACTAAGCCTATATTTTTGTATATTTTGAGATTCTATTTTTAAAATGAAACAAACACTACTTATGCAAAACACAATGCAAAAGGTTAACTATGTTTTCTTTTCATGTTTAAAAATGCTCAAAAATCTACTATGCATATACAATGCACTCTACTTGAGTAAACTTGAAACTTATAAACTGTATAAAAGCAACAAACTGAAGCAAACAGGCTGACAGAACCAACAGACCACCACGAAGAGGAAGGATAGGAACCCTAGCTTGGGTGCAAACAATGATAAAAATCACTGCAGACTTACAAAGGAAAGTGACAACCAACCACTGTCAAAAGACATACTGGAAAAAATAGAGCCCAAGACTCTGATCACTGATCTGGACTAAGACACTTTAACCCATAACCCCAAATAGGCCAAAATACTTCAGGATGCAAACAATAAATAAATCAAGCAAAAAATACTCAAGGGATTTCAAAAAGCACGAAGTGTGATCACCTGAGGCATTCAAACAAAATCTACAGCATTCCTAAAGAAAATCTTCTCAGAATACAAGGATTATACCAAGAAAAGAACAAGCAAACTCTTACTTAAAAATCCCAACTTCTAGGAGTATTCGCGACTGTTTATAAGGGAAAATCGCGAATGACTCGTGATTGTCCAGTATAGAAACCCGCGAATGAAAAATTTTATTCACGACTATTAAGAAGAACAACCCGTGAATGGGTATAAATTTTTTCTCAAAAAACAAATAAAAACCCAAAGACTTTCAAATGTTGAGGCAAGTAAGAAACAGGATAAATATCACAAACAAACTTCCAAGCAAAGAATGTTCAGGGGGCAGAAATGACCTACAATAGTCTAGGCTTCCCCAGCGGAGTTGCCAGTTCTGTTGTACAAGATTGCACACCTAATAACCTAAGGTTTGGGGTTACCAACATACTCAATCAACTTGCAGACAATTGACTCTAAAGTGCAGTAAAGGAAATAGGGGGATTAGAAAGACTTACTCGATTACTGAAGGTCGATCCTTGCTAGTCCTCTTCCACTCTGCTTCACCTCCAAAGTCTTCAAGGTTGCTCTCCTTTCACCTGTTAATAAACAATCTTCCAGATACAAGATGATTCATATATATATAGTAGGTTAGATAAATCACATATAAGATGCAGAAACATAAACATTTATCAAACCAAGATACATGAAACACATATGGAAGAAGGATTCTCTTTATTATCAATAATGAAGAAGTTCAGATTACAACCCAACTCCTGAGACAAGGACTCCTCTGCAACCAAAGGATTCTGAGTTCCACTGCTCCAAAGACTCTTGTATAAACTCCACCAGCATAACTTTGCTCTCCAAGTGTAGCTAACCAACACCCTCTCCAAGGCATGTATTTATATGGAGGAAATAAGGCAGTTCTCGAAGGTTGGGGAAGTTGTAGCAGTTAAGGAAATTAAGTTAAATGAGTTAACTAATCTCCAATTAATAACTAATCTCCAATTAGCGCATGTTTTATGTTTAAATGTTAAGAAACACATTCGCGGGTATGTAGTAGAGAAACCCGCGAATGATTCGCGACTTATCATAAGGGCAACCCGTGAATACATAGATTCATGACTTGCATCAACCGGGACTCGCGAATGACTCGCGAGTTGTATAAAATAAGAGTCGCGAATACAACTCAACATAGTAAAATAGCAAAGTAACTAGCTGGGTATATAAGGAATGTATTTCATCATAAACCAAGCTATAGTGTTTTGGGAAAACCTCTATCCATAAGTGTCCTTTTTTGTGCCAACCTGAGGGATGTCAGCACTCAGACGGAGAGGTTCCATTCAGGTGTATAACAACTATAACCATCGATATCGATATTTAATCTCCGATACATAAAACACCAAATTGATGGCAGGGCCTTGGCCTTGAGCTCCTTGCCGTGATTTAACAACAATATTTACATAATGTATAATTTTATTACTGTGGGTTCGAAACTGGGGTGTTACATTCCCCTCCCCCTTCATTAGCATTGTCCTCGGTGCTCTACAAAATTGAACAAAGAAGGATGTGGCACTCTCATGGAATCTTCTATATTTTATATTGCTTATATTCATGTAATCTTGTATATTAAAACACCGGTTTTGTTGTTAGTTATACCACTGGTATTTAGAAGATGAATGTGTCTCAATAAATGATAATTGAAGCAGATACCAAATAATAGTGGAATCGAAAAGTGACAAATTATATCCAGAACTATGCCAAAAGGAATAAACTTTTGCTAGCACAAGACAAAGAGAGATGTTTTACTGAAACCCACCAGAAATTCATCAAATTTATTCCACATGAATTGAAAATTTTGATCGACCATATTAATGCAAAGAATTGACCCATCCAATGAAAAATTGTCAATGGAAAAACTTAACAGTGTTGGTTGAACAGATATGTATGAGTGGCTAGAAAATATATGCAATGAATTCTGCAAAGAACAAGCCATTGAACAAAGGACTTTTATTGTTGATGTCGAGAAAAAGTTCTGTGATGAATTTCACGAATCGTTCTTTGTTATCATACCAAATTTACTATTTCTATTCTTTATTTGGCATGGAGTAGGCCACATATGCGAACCACGAGCACCATTGGAGAAAGGAACAACATCAGATTGTGAGAAAAAGCAACGAGACTAGGAATATTTTATTCAAGAATGACAATGGAAGTATTTTCTTAGCAAATGAGTCGAATAATTAAAACTACCCTTGTCATGCTACAATAACCAGGTCGACAATGGGGGGGGTCATCGACCATATGATTATGAGTAGATGGACAAATTATTGTAGCTGGAAATGATGAAATGATGAAGCTTACTAAAATACCAGTCTGCCTCGACAGAATAGAAATATAGTCAGTTATAAGCTTGCCATGGATATTGAAAAGATTGAGTGCGAGAAAAGATTTAAAACACGAGAATAAATTATAGATATAAAGAGTCCATTGAGAGGGAAAATATTTAATAATAAACCAAA
>LPNX011177285.1:247380-261906 GCA_001517045.1 Pseudotsuga menziesii | reverse complement strand
TATATATTAATTCCACATATTAGGCATATGTGTAAGTTCCTATAGTTAGGTGGCCTCTAGTAATTGAGGCATTGTGAGGGGTATAATTAATATTTTTTTTTGGAAGGAGACTATGACGTATAGTCCAATTGACCCCTTTTTTCTTGGGTTGATTTTCCTCTCATATTACCCCCTTTTATTTTGACCCCTTAACCCTACTGAGTGTGACTCCTTCTATCTCGACTTACCAAGTTGGGGTGTCCGAGTCGGGATAAGGTTTGGTGAGAAATGTATCCAGGTAGGCGCGGAAACAACCCAAAAAGTAAGCTAGTCCACTTAGGCTTACTTCGACCTAGGATGATACTCAAGCCTCATGTTGTTGAAAGAAGACATTCATTTCTTCTTCCCACCGCCCCATTCACTGTTTTTACCTTTCCTAGTGGATTCGGTCATCTGTCGTTTAAGTCGTGTCCTGGTCTTGCTTCTCCCAGGTCCTTAGCTTAGGAAATCACATCGCCTAACATACATCGTTCTACTGGTGGGGCCTTGGCCTTGATCTCCTCACCAGAGAACAATTACATTCAGAAGTTACAAAATATTCAGAGACAAAGAGGGGTGTTACAAACTCATTTCCAAATAATTCCATTAATACATTCAAACGCTGCACCCACAATTGACGTACCGTTTTCGAGGTTTGATCTCTTAGATAATAAAAAACAATTAAAAAATTTATTTTTATTATTGGAAAAATAGTCCTGCACTAGTGATATATGTTCTCTATATGTATAACGATTTTCGTAAGTTTATTCCATCATTTAGTCACTCAAACGTTGCACCCACAAAAAACATATACCTTCTAATTTGTCCAAAAAATAAAAAGTGCTCATTAAAAAATATCTAACTTTAGATAGTTCACGGCATTTTCAATAGAAGAAAATTATATATTTGGAAAGTTCATTCAATTTCCTACATTTCTTTTTTTTTACTCATCACAATATTCATTGTGTAAGTGTCTCAAAATATCCGTGCACATTGATGGATGTCTATTTTTTCAGTTTTCTATTGCAGCTAACACGCCAAAAGAGACCCTCATCTTTGTGCACTCACCCGTGAGTCTGACAAGAGGGAAGAGTCCACGATTTGACAATGTAAACCAGTCGAATTTATGTCTGAAGCTAAGTTGTTAGGTAGATAGTTATTACAGTCTTTAATGGTGAGTCAGTCGACTCATGTAGAAGCGATTTTTAGGTTGCCTATAAATAGAAGAAGAATATTGTAACTTAGGTTAGACACAAGTCATTAGACAGTAGAGAGAACTCTGGGTGAGAAAGAGAAAACTCTGAGCACAGAGTGAATTTGAAGCTCAAGCTTCTGTGTAAGTGATTTAGTTGAAGAACCGAAGCTTTGTAAAAGGATCAGTCGGTGAGCCAACAAGTCTGGACCGACAAGTCTGTAATACCTTTGTTATTTCATCATAGTTATATATATGAAATAGTTTATGGTTGAATGCATGTTTACAGCACATTGGTCGACTCAAGTCTTCCTACATATTTGGGCATATGTTTTATAAGTTCTTTGGATTTGTTAATGTGTCCACTTTTACTCTATCTTACTCACAGGTGAAAAGCATTTGTAATTTCTTAAGTCTTTTAGATTAAGAAAAATACTCTGTAGATTTCAACCAAAGTGAACCGACAAGGTTGGTTGAGTAAGCCAACTTGAGAGGTCGAAGAGGCCAACCGACTTGAGAGGTCAAAGACGTCAACTGACTTGAGAGGTCAAAGAGGTGAGCCAACTTAGAGGTCGAAGTCAGCCAACTTTGAAGTGACAAGTGGTTGAGGTAAAATTAGTCAGTAGAACTGACAAGTAAGTTGAATTAAATCAGTTGAGTCGAAAGGTCGAGCAAAGTTGATAGACTTGTCTAGTCGTGAGATAGACAAGTTTCACCCAGTAAGTGGAAAAAGAAAAAGAGGTCGATGTGAAAAAGCAAAGATTAAATCTTAATATTAACTGAGCGGTAAACTCAAGTTTAGCTGGCTTGGTTTTGGCTAATTGGTATCAAAGCAAGTTTTAAAAAAGAAATATTATCTTAAAAGGTGGAAAATTAATTTTCTAAGGAAAGTTAATTAAAAATAAAAAATGGCTTCCACTTCTAGTTCATTACAATCTCAAATTTTTACAGGAAAGAATTATGAATATTGATCTTTAACAATGAAAGATTTATTTAGAGGTCAAGATGTCTGGGAGATAGTCCAGCATGGTTATGTAGAACTAGCAGACATGACATCATGTAACAATCTCACACAGGATGAGAAAGATGTCTTGAGAGAACAGAGGAAGAAATATGGAAAAGCTTTGTTTTACATACATCAAGCTATACATGAAAGCATACTCCCAAGAGTAGCAGCAAAAAATAATGCTAAGAAAGCATGGGATACATTCGAGACTGCTTATCATGGTTTGGATAAGGTCAGAAAATCCAAGCTGCAGATTCTGAGAAGAGATTTTGAATCTCTGTTCATGAAAGATTCAGAGAATGTAGACTCATTCTACACTAGAGTTGCTGAGTTGATAAACCAACTGAAATATAATGGAGAAGCCATAGAAGACCGAAGGGTTGTTGAAAAAATTCTCAAAATTCTTCCCCCAAGATTTGAAAACTTGGTTGTGACCTTGGAATAGCACACAAACATGTCGACATTTACCATTGATGAGATGCAAGCTTCACTCATCAATCATGAACACAGACTCAACAGAACACAAACATCATTGGAAGGTTCATTTGCAGCAGAGTCATCCATAAGTCATGGTAGAGGTGGGGGGAGAAACAACTTCAAAGGAAGAGGAAGAAGTTCTTCAAGAGGAGGATGAGGCAGATGTCCTGCAAATGTCAGTGGTAGAGGAGATAATCAGAACCCAAGTCATCCAAGTGGCCAGAGGTTTGACAAATAAAAATTCCAATGCCATTATTGTAAGAAATTTGGTCATTATGCATATGATTGCAGGAAGAAACAATATGACAAAGAAAGGGAAATCCCAAATCAGTTGACCAGCACCAGCACTTCGACAAGTGCAATGTTAATGGCATCGACATCTCCACTTGAATGCAATGCTATTCAAGAAAGTCCACATGACATATGGTACTTAGATTCAGGATGCAACAACCACATGACTGGTAATTTAAATTTGTTTTCCAATATAGACAATTTAGTTAAAACTAATGTTACACTTGGAAACAATGTCCAAGTTACTGTTTTAGGAAAAGGCACTGTTGATATTCTAACCAAACAGGGGTAGATTAAGTATATCCCTGATGTCTATCATGTCGAAGGTATGAAACATAATTTGTTAAGCATTGGACAGTTAATACAAGAAGGCTACAGAGTCTACATGGAAGATGATCACCGTGTGATCAAAGACAAGCGTCCAAGCGACCAACTGATAGCAAACGTGCCAATGACAAGAAACAACTTGTTTCCATTGAGGATAGTTCCCAACATGAAAGGGAAGACAAACATAGGATCTGCATTCAAGGAAGAAAGTGAATAAATAGTCAAGATCCTCGACAAGAAAGAAAATGGCAGCGCTAATTTACAAGTTGCATTTCAGACAGAATTTCAGGATGAATCGTGGTTTTGGAATTTTGGATTTGGACATCTGAATTTTGGTGGGTTGAAGCTACTATACACAAAGAATATGGTGAAAGGATTTCCATTGATCGATAGAACAGAGAGGGTTTGTGAAGGCTACAATTTTGGCAAACAACACACAGAGACTTTTCCAGTCAAAAAATCCTATAGAACACGCACACCACTTGAAATTGTGCGCTTTGATATTTGTGGTCCAATGCAGACATCATCCATTGGTGGCTGCAAGTATTTTCTAAATTTTATTGATGACTACTCAAGAAAAACATGGGTATATTTTTTTAAACATAAATCTGATGGATTTAGTTATTTTCAGCAGTTCAAGGCACTCATGGAGAACCAGAGTGGACATCGCATCAAGATCTTAAGAACCGACAGAGGAGGTGAATATGTTTCAAATGAATTTCTAAATTTTTGCAAGACACATGGCATACAGAAACAATTCATTGCACGGTATACACCTCAGCAGAATGGTATTGTTGAAAGAAAGAACAGAACCATCATGGAGATGGAACATAGCATTTTGGCAGCCAAGCATTTACCAAATGAGTATTGGGGTGAAGCAGTCACAAGTGTTGTATACATTACCAAGTTCCCCAAGAAGCATGGACATGTATGAATCATAGTGTTTCACATTTAAAAGTTTTTGGTTGTGTTGTATGTGCGTATATTCCAGATGAGCTCAGAAGGAAGCTAGACAAGAAGGGACAGAAATGTATTTTTTGTCGGCTATTCTGAAGACACAAAAGCATACAATTTGTATGACCTTGTCGCAAGGAAAGTGATAATTAGTCAATATGTTCAATTTGTCGAGAATGAATCATGGGATGGAACTGTCAACATAAATTTCAAGATTGTATCGAATGTCAACAATGATGATATGGAAGAGGAAGTGGTTCAAACACCACATGTAAGTCAACTGGTCATAGCACCATCGACTCCCATGACACTATGACATGGTTCAGCATAAGGATCATTGACACAAGTAGAAGCTCAAGCTACACCAACAAGCACACCAAGAGGACACTAGACTACATCAATCATTTCGTCAAGGTTGACATCGACAAAACTAGTGAAGAAAAGAAGTCTCGGAGAAATATATGAAGCTGGTACACCTAATTCATTCTCTCTCTTTGCATTATTTTCTCCTATATATGATCCACTAACATTTGGAGAAGCTGTTGAAGAAGAAGTATCTGCACAAGCCATAGATGAAGAAATAGAATGCATTGAGAAGAAACAAACATGTGAACTGGTTGATGTACCAAAAGACAAAGATGTAATCAGTGTCAAATAGATTTATAAGACCAAGCAGGATGTTGATGGGAATGTGCAAAAACACAAAGCAATATTGGTAGCAAGAGGGTTCACACAACAACTCGACATAGAATTCAATGAAACATTTGCACTTGTTGCATGCATGGATACAGTCAGAACAATTTTGGCCATTGCTGCACAAAACAAATGGCATGTTCATCAAATGGATGTCAAGTCGGCATTCTTAAATGGCTATCTAGAAGAGGAAGTATATGTGGAACAACCACAAGGGTATGAATTTCTAGGTCAAGAGTATAAAGTGTACAGGTTGAAAAAGGCACTGTATGGTTTGAAGCAAGCTCTTAGAGCTTGGTACATTCGGACCGATTCCTATCTCACTGAAAATGGATTTTACAGAAGTGAAAGTGAACTGACTTTGTATACCAAATTCAATGAGAAAGGTAAGATGTTAATTTTCTGCTTGTATGTAGATGATTTAATATTCACTAGTGATTTTGGCATAGCAGATTTTAAAGCAGACATGGAAAGTGAATTTGAAATGACTGATCTAGGGCTTATGAAGTTTTTCTGGGCATTGAAGGTTAGCAGTCTGAAAGTGGTATTTTCACATCATAGACAAAGTATGCAAGTGAATTTTTAAAAATATTTAACATGTCTAATTGCAAGACAACCCCAACACCAATAATACCAAGTTTAAAATTGAGCAAGGATGACAAAGGATCCACTGTCGATCCTACACTGTTCAAAAGGTTTGTTGGTAGCCTTATGTACTTGACAGCGACAAGACCAGACATTATGTATGGTGTAAGTCTGATCTCAAGGTTCATGGAGTCACCAAAAGACTCACATTGGAAAGCAGGTAAAAGAATTATGAGGTATGTAAGTGGCACAAAAGACCTTGGCATTATGTATTCAACCTTAGAAAATTTTAAGCTCATTGGTTACAATAACAGTGACAATGGAGGTAGCATAGATGACAGGAAGAGCACATTTGGGTACACATTTGATTTTGGTACAGGTGTTGTTTCATGGGCTTCAATGAAACAACCCATAGTAACTCTGTCTTCAACTAAAGCAGAGTATGTTGCAGCGACAAGTGCTACATGTCAAGTTGTCTGGGTGAGGAGAGTATTAAAAGACTTGTCACATAACCATCAAGAACCAACAACCATCTTTTGCGACAACAATTCAGCCATAACATTATCAAAGAATCATGTGTTCCATAAGAGAACCAAGCATATCGACACAAGGTTTCATTTCATAAGAGAGTTGGTGAAAAACAAAGAGATTTGTTTGAAATTTTGCAGGTCTGAAGATCAACTTGCAGAAATCTTCACAAAACCATTGGCAAAGGATACTTTCCAGTATCTACGTAGTTATCTTGTAATGACAAGTTCTCCTCAGTGAACTCTGTCATAAACAGAGCATGTCTAAGCTCTGAAACATTTTGTAAATTTTGTTTTAAAAATTCTCATCTGCTCGTAATTAAGGGGGAGTGTTGGAAATATTAATCACCCGCAGATCTGTACCTGACTCTGAGCTGACTCTGTCAGAGTCTGTATCAGTCAAGATCTTATCGGTCAGTCTGACAAGAGGGAAGAGTCCACGATTCGGCAATGTAAACCAGTCGAATTTATTTCTAAAGCTAAGTTGTTAGGTAGATAGTTATTACAGTCTTTAATGGTGAGTCACTCGACTCATGTAGAAGCAATTTTCAGGTCGCCTATAAATAGAAGAAGAAGATTGTAACTTAGGTTAGACACAAGTCACTAGATAGTAGAGAGAACTCCGGATGAAAGAGAGAAAACTCTGAGCATAGAGTGAAGTTGAAGCTCAAGTTTCTGTGTAAGTGATTCAGTCAAAGAGCTGAAGCTCTATAAAAGGATGAGTCGATGAACCAACAAGTCTGGACATACAAGTTTGTAATACCTTTGTTATTTGCGTATAGTTATATATATGAAATAGTTTATGGTTGAATGCATACTTATTTGAATGCTATATATGAAATAGTTTATGGTTGAATGCATACTTATTTGGCCATACATTATTTCCAGATTTACTTGTGTAAATGTTGTTTACATTTACGAGTTAAGTGAAAAATCAAAGAACCCATAAATTTCTCACCGTGTGAAAGTTCCAGGTTTTACAACACATTGGTTGACTCAAGTCTTACTACATATTTGGCCATATGTTTTATAAGTTCTTTGGATTTGTTAATGTGGCCATTTTTACTCTATATTACTCACACGTGAAAAGCATTTGTAATTTCTTAAGTCTTTTAGACTAAGAAAAATACTTTGTAGATTTCGACCAAAGTGAACTGACAAGGTCGCTTGAGTAAGCGGACTTGAGAGGAGGTCGAAGAGGTCAGCCGACTTGAGAGGTCCAAGAAGACAACCGACTTGAGAGGTCGAAGAGGTGAGCCGACTTAGAGGTCGAAGTCAACCGACTTCGAAGAGATAAGTGGTCGAAGTAAAATTATTAGGTAGAACGGACAAGTAAGTCTAAGTAAATCAGTGTAGTCGAAAGGCCGACCAAAGTTGATAGACTTGTCTAGTCGGGAGATAGACAAGTTTCACCCGACAAGTGGAAAAAGAAAAAGAGGTGGGCATGAAAAAGTAAAAATTAAATTTTAATATTAATTAAGGGGTAAACTGAAGTTTAGTGGGCTTGGTTTTGGCTAAGAGTAAGAATAAAAAAATAAAGATAGAAATATAAACAATTTGATTTAGAAGAACATTTAAGCAAATATTAAGCATTTCTCCTTTTCTTTTCACTAAAAATAAAAATGCTTTGCATGCAATCATGAGAGAAAAGCTCCTTTCATGGCCAGAATCAATTGCTTTGCATGTAATCATGCCCTTATATATAAAAGAAAAGCTCCTTTCATTCCCAGAATCAATTTACCTGAGAAGAACTACATCTTCTTCAAACTAGTAACTCCAAGTCTCTATAATCAATCTAACGGCTCCCAAGATTGAGGCTATAATACTCTTCTAACCCATGTTCCAGAGGATGGAGTATGGTTGTTTTATAAGAGAGGATGGATGCCTTCCTCGCGAAAGATAGGCTAGACTACATTTTAGGTCATAAAATAAAATGCAAAACTTTCACTCAGTCTAATGCCACAGAAAACAGAGAACTATGTTTTTTTTATTTTCCAAAAACCTTTAATAAATGAAGCACCTTAAGAAATTTACACCTGATTAAATAGCCACGCCTACTGTTTCAATTTTATTTTTTTTAAATTTAATCACGAACAGATGTTTTAGTTTACACCTAATTAATGACCCACATCTGGTTTTTTAATTTGAAAAACCAACGCCTGTTTTTTTTTTTTAATTTGAAGCACCAGCATATATTTAAGTTTACAGATGATTACGAACCCACATCTGTTTTTCTTTTAATTGTACATCTATTCTTAAAAATTATTGAAGCCCCACTTGGCTACGCCTGTTTTTATTATTCGGACCTCTTCAACCCCGTACTGTAAGAACAATACTTTTTATTTGTAAGGCACACAATTCGACTAATAATTTTGGATTGTGAGATGCATTTGGGATGAGAATCGAGGAATCGCGAATAGCAGGGCTAAAGAGATAAATATAACCTGTAAACTATCTCCTGCGAGATGATGAATGAATTGGGCATGTGGGTTTTGATGAATGATTCAGAACCTGTTTTAGTATTTTTCTCATTAAGAATAGGCACATAACCCACAACATTCTTCGGATCACTTCCATACAATTCGACTAATTAATTTGAGATTGTGAGATGCAGGGATTTTTAATGCCATTTGACACTGCACTAGAAGCGAAGAATAGCGAATAGAAAGACTAGACAGTTAATGAATCTAACCTGTAAAGTATCTCCTGCGAAGACGATGAATGAATTGGGCACAGGCTTCACTTCCACCCAGTTTCCAGTCTTACTTAAAACTTGAAGACCGCCAACCTCATCTTGATGCAGTATTGTAAAGATATTTCCATCCGTATGAACCGGCAGAGCGATCGATCCAGAGGCTTCAACACATGATACCTGGTTTTCATTCATGCGGAATCGGTATTTACAGTCCTCGAAATGCGAAGCGTAGTAATTGCTCATTCCCAAACTAGCTAGAATAATCTTTTCGATTGTGTCAGACAGCTCTTTCATCCTCTCAAAATATTCTCGCATGACTTGGCTGCCATGATTAAAACATATAGAAATTGATCAGTGGTGTCCAGCTAGGTTTGCAGCAAGAACCCTTAAATCCTATTTATAAAAACAAAATTAAACCCTTAATTTTAGAGTAAGAACCCTAAAACCTTCAAAATTAAACCCTAAATCCTAGGCAAAGGTCCTACCAGAAATTCTGGTTTCCGTGAGGCCACATGAGATCGCTGAACTCTTGTATGGCTTCAAATTCGGGCAGTATTGCAAGGCTCTCAAAAAAAGCTGTAGGTCCGCCATTCAAGTAACCTCCGTAGGGAGTCGGGGATACGTTTTTCTCCTTTGTCTCTCTGGGGAGCTTAAACACGTCCCTACAGAGGATTTCCAGACTCCCGAGAATTGTGTCTGGGATTCCATGATTGGCAAGCCGAAAACACCCCCAATTTCCGAAACATCTTCTAAATTCGGATAGGAGGTTTTCCATAGAGTCTTGATCGAATCCCTTGCCAACTAGTCCTTGCGATTGAATTTGAAAGAGATCGAAGACAGGAATATCCATCTCGATATCTAGCTGATCATTAGTAGCACAATATGACTCGGGAGATTTTGGGATCGCAGTAGCCATGAGTGTGGTTGTTGACAGCAGGATTTCTGAGAATTCACCTGAGCATTGAATGCATGATTTCTTTTCTGAGCCAGGTATCTTTGTAATGTTTCTTTTCCACGTAACCGCGTATATATGGTATATGTTCCTATAATAGCAATTTTTTTTTTGTTTGGACGAATTTTTTAAGCCATTTATATTTCTATTATTTTTATAATTTGTTTATTTTTGTTAGAACTTTATGTTTTAGGTGATTTTAAAATCGTAAAACTTTTAAAGCGATTTTTTTTACGTAGAGTTTCCATCCATGAAATGGAATTACTATTTCCAATTTAAGAATACAATGAGGTGGAATTATGATCTGAGTCTGTGGCAAGCTGACAAGCTGCATGTGTATTCCTGCTTTTCATCTCGGTCAGCAGCGAGGAAAGAAACAAGATCCACCCTAATAGCTTTTCATCTCGGTCAGCAGCGAGGAAAGAAACAAGATCCACCCTAATAGCGAATGGTGGAAGACTGTGTAGCTCTACACTATCCAGACCAGGTTTTATTGAGAAGCGATTTCCTTTTTTTTTCTGTCTGATGATTTGGATCGTAGCTGATTTTTGGGTGTCTGAGTCCTGTACCGGTTCATACCCAATGCCCAACTAGACTAGGTTTTAACAGCCAAGCGATTTCCTATTTTTGTTTCTTTATTTTGTCTGAAGTCTATGATTTAGATCCTAGCTGAGTTTTGGGTGTCTGAGTCCTGTACCGGTTCATACCCAATGCCCAACTAGACCAGGTTTTATTGCCAAGCGATTTCCTATTTTTGTTTTTTTTATTTTGTCTGAAGTCAATGATTTGGATCCTAGCTGATTTTTGGGTGTCTGAGTCCTGTATCGGTTCATACCCAATGCCCAACTAGACCAGGTTTTATTGCCAAGCGATTTCCTATTTTTTATTTTTTATTTTGTCTGAAGTCAATGATTTGGATCCTAGCTGATATTTGGGTGTCTGAGTCCTGTACCAGTTCATACCCAATGCCCAACTAGACCAGGTTTTATTGCCAAGCGATTTCCTATTTTTTTATTATTATTTTGTCTGAAGTCAATGATTTGGATCCTAGGTGATTTTTGGGTGTCTGAGTCCTGTATTGGTTCATACCCAATGCCCAATCATAGCTGCATATTCTAAGTATAGAACCTGGTTCTGAATAATGTCCATATGGCTTTCTGGATTTTAGCTGAGTATGAATTTCAATGCAGTGAAAATGAGTTGGCTTCTCAGTGTTATTTTTTTCCGTGCACTTTAGGTTCTCAAAATGAAGGTTACTGGACATGCCCTAGCTCTGGCAATGCAAATTTTTCGTTTAGAACTACTTGCAACATGAGGAATTGTTCTGCATGTAAACCGGTTGATTTTCCTTTGGTAAGTTTCTGCTATATACTTTAATCTATTGTATATAATTGGAATGCTGCTGCAGATAGCATTTCCCTACATTTTAGGTTCTCAAAATGAAGGTTACTGGACATACCCTAGCTGTGGCAATGTAAATTTTTCCTTTAGAACTACTTGCAACATGAGGAATTGTTCTGCATCTAAACCGGTTGATTTTCCTTTGGTAAGTTTCTGCTATATACTTTAATCTAGTGTATATAATTGGAATGCTGCTCCAGATAGCATGAGTAGATTTGTCTAACTAGTGACTCTAGCCAATTGTGTACACAACTTTTATTAGTAATGTGAAACTAGGGCAATTTGATGTTGGATTAAAAACATGGAGAATTAATAACTCATTCTAGCCAAGGTAAGATGCATGATAGACAAAGCATTTTTGTATTTTTTTCAAGGCTCCTCTTCTTTCTTTTCTGAATCTTGTAGGTCATTAAGCATTGTGTATATAAAGGCGCTTTTATCTAGTTTTTATTTTTCTATCTATACACTTTTATTGGAATTTGTTTGGGCATAATGAGTGTCGATTCTAGTCGTGTGTTATATTTATTATTATTTTTTTTGTAAATAAAACATTATATTACTATCGAAGCCGAGATTACATTATTGCCATTGTAGGACGTCTAGAGCAGACTAGACCCCTACCAGTAGAGCATCCTTCCCAAAAACCCACATAAAAATTCATCCCCCAGCTAGCCCAAGGCATCATATTCTTTTTATCCTTCTCCTTATAGACATAATTTGTCATTCCCCACCTGATTACGGAGAAACCATAGTGTGTCAGTCCCTTCCCGATTACAAAAGGCCAAAACAGGACCAACAAAGTGCATCATTCCCTTCCTGATTACAGAGAAACCAGAGAGTATCATTCCTGATTACAAAAAGGCCAAAACATGACCAATAATGAAACCAAAGATTGCCATTCTCTTCATTTATATACTGCATACTATTTAAAATTATGGACATAGCAGAAATACAAGAGTTAAGCTGGACCCTAGGGGTCGGCATCCAATCTTGGACCAACAACAGAATCTCGAATGAAGGAAGTTACCTAGGAACCTCCCACAACATGAAGGCCACATAGCATGTCGCAGCTATGGCTTCCCTTCGCTCTTGGGCGGGACAATTCCTTCGGATCCCTTCCCACTGAATAGAAGGGGATGTTCAGCTTTGCTGTGATCACGTTGATTTTCTTGTGCATCAGGTGGCATTAGCTGTTGTGCTCCTTCCATACTACTATAGGTTCCACATCCCCATCATATTTGGCCGCCTTCACAATGGAGGAGTGGCCAACCAAATGCATATTTACCCAGTACAGCATTAGCATGCAGTCGTAGGTAGAAGCTCTTCCCATCGTGGAGCCTAGGTCAAGAACCCAGTCCACCACCTCAGCCCACAAGTCGCTGAATACCTTTTCCACCTCCAGTCTAATGCTCAGTGGGACATGTTCCTTATAGAAATCCACTGCTTCTTGGGCCTGAAGCTGCATCCTAGTCATAGGCTTTGTGCGGGGCATTTTACCCTTCCCTTTACAGTCCTGACTATTGGCACCATCCCTAGGGCTATGGTCGCTTCCCAGGGAGCGTTTTGGGGCCATATTGCAAGGCAGAGGGAGGACAACCTCACACTGAGAAAGGAGCCGAAGAGCAGCTTGGGGAGACAGAGATTTTGAAGGAAAACAAAATAGAAAGAGGGGGCAAAAAATGTAGTCTACTCTTTGATGGGGGGTGCAAGGTGACGAGCTCAGCCTGAAATAAAAGGGAGGAGGGGCCATGATAACTATCCCAGGCCAGTACCACCTTTGCATCATGTTAATCATACAAGCTGCTACCCTTGTACCTTCACATGCCGCATAAATCTTAATGGCCATTATAACCCAATCCTCCCGTCAATCCTCAGCTTCCTTACCCATCCCGTCGATTCTTGTGGCGCAAGCCTTAATGATAGCGAAGGATGGCCATCTCATGGTTCAGCCAATTGGCCATGTGGTTTTGTGCATCATTACGGGTCATGAGGCTCGGCGTGCTCGTGCCCCCTATCATTTCCCATGATGCCATCATCTGAGCGTTCCATCTACTGGCTGTCATCGATGTCTCTTGCCGCCACTTGCCCGCATTGCTAGGCCCATTGTTTTGCATTGAATTCCTCCAGGATGTCATATCGAAGCCCCGCGGCCCCCACAACACTTGTGTTGGCAAGAAGATATGCTGCCTTATTGGCAGATCGTCTACCATGGATGAAGGTGATGTCCGAGTGAACACGCAACATGGTTTTTAAAGAATCCAATCTACTAGCTAGGTGCCATCTCATTGCCACCTTTGCACAATCTTTCTCGTTCGCCAAATGATTTTCCATCTGAGTCAAGATTTTGGAGTTTCCTTCTATGATGGCTAGGAAGTAAGAGCCTCTGATCAAGCCTTCAAAACCTTGAATTAAACCCTCCAGCTCGGCCGAGTTGTTGGTGTCTGATCCTAATGATCTAAGGGTGATGAAAAGGATCCTTCCACCATTCTCCCTGCAAATTCCCTTAATGTCTCCCGGCCCAGGATTGCCTTTAGAGGCCCCATCGAAATTGAGTTTAAACACATGGGGAGGGGGGGGAACCAAGAGGATGGACTGGACGACATGCAAATCTTTTCCAGTCTATGCAAACTGGCCATTTGGGTTCTGTCAAGCCCTTAGTTCTTCGCTACGTGGGATTATTCAGGGGGTTTTACCTTATCCTAATCCTGCCATGGCATGCTTCAGATTGTTGATAGAAAATTGCTCCTCATCGTGGTCCATACCGAGTCTGTGTCACTGCACTTATCACGGAAGATCCAGCTATTTCTCTCTTTCCAAATGCACCACATGGCCATACCTGGGAAAGCTTCCCAAAAAGTCTGAATAATTCGGTTGTTGAAGGATTTCAGGCTCCATTCATATAGCGTTTGTGCCGGTTGTCAATGCCTCCTGTCACTTCGCTGGAAACAAATAGCTCCTTTATCCCATATGGCAGAAGCAAAGGGGAAATGGTCAAGGAGGTGGCCCATGGTTTCCTCCTCCTGAAAGCAAAGACAGCACTGAGATGGCCCCTGGATACCTTGGTGCCACAGGTTTTCATTGGTAATAATTATTCCTTTGATCACTAACCAAATGAAGAGGGAAACTTTTGCCCAGTGGTTCATTGTATAGACCTTTCTCCATATACCTTTGTCGTCCTCATGTAGGTTGATCTTGAGATTGTAGGCTTCCTTGATACTAAAAATGCCTTTCTCCTTGTAGCCCCACCTTAAAATGTCCAGGCCCTCCCTCACTCTAAGGAATCTCATGTGAAACTCCTCCTAGAAGGATCCCCAATCCTCATCACTCATCAGGTCAGGTTTGGTTGTGAAATCCCACTAGTGCTGGCCTTCTTGGTTGTGAATTGCCCAGCATTGATTCACCCTTTCC
>LPNX011177285.1:233992-247189 GCA_001517045.1 Pseudotsuga menziesii | reverse complement strand
CCCCCCCCCCCCCCCCCCCCCCGCGACATCTTTGAGAAGCTACGGTCTTGCATCAGTTGTCACCCTCTTACAGCTTTCAGCCAGATGGGGGAGCCAATTGGCTCCTTGTTGAATCTGATCAGTTGTTGTTTTGGCCTGTCCCAAGCATATTTGATGTGCCATAGTTTTTCCCATGGTTCCGCTGAGTGGGTAACCCATCTCCACAAGATTTTCACTCCCTGAACCTCCGCCATGAGTTCTGGATCTCTCAGCCTAGCCCCTCCTGATCCTTGGGTTTATAGATACCAACCCAACTGACCAAGGCACATTTCGCTTTTTGTTCTCTGCAACCCCAAAGGAAATTCCTTTGCATACCTTGAATACTCCACAGAACTAACTTAGGAGCTAAGAGGATCGAGAATAGGTATATGGGCATTGCCTCCATAACCACTTTTACCTAAATCAAGCGACTTGGGAGATTTAGAGGGCGGAAGCTTTTGTTTCATTCTATCCAGCAGATCCTACCAGGAAGCTTTCCTTAGCTGCCCCATCCCTAGATGGATTCCAAGATATTTAGAGGGCATGGTCCCTTTCGTGAATCCAAATATCTTGGTGATGTTTCTCTGAGTGATTATGTCTATGCTCATGAAGACGATTTGGGATTTATTGGGCTTAACAGCAAGGCCCGAAGCCTTGGCAAAGAGAGTTGGGAATTTTTTGAAGCTCCTTGCTTCTTGTACTGAAGGGTGCCCCATGAGCATGATGCCATCCACGAATTGTTCGTGAGTCTGGGCTTCCATCCCTTCATGGAGTTTTATCACCCTCAGCTCCCCGTTCTCAAGTTGAGTCTTAATGAGATGGCTCAGGCCTTCAGCCATTAGAATGAAAAGGAAGGAGGAGAGAGGATCCCCTTGTATAATAACTTTGGTCACCTGGAAAACGCAAGTGGGAGAGCCATTTAGAAGAATGCTAAAGAATGGGGTTGTGACTAGGTTCATGATCCATTCTATCCACTCTGGACAAAAACCGTAGGCTTCCAACATTTTCCCCATGAATTGGAAGCTTAGTTTATCGAAGGCCTTTGCTATGTCTAGCTTTATCAACATACCTGGTCTCTGGGAGATCTTAAAAGAGTGGATCATCTCATGGATGAGGACGACACCATCCAAGATCTATCATCCTTCTACAAATGTCGATTTCTCAAGGTAGATAAGGTTAGGAAGAAGGGGTTTTAATCTGTTGGCTATCACTTTTGATATGATCTTGTAAATTACATTTCAGAGGGAAATTGGGTGAAATTTGTCTGGACTGTTAGCTCCTGCCTCCTTGGGGATTAGCATGAGAAAGGTTGCATTGAAAGCTTTTAGGACCCCTTTCTTGTCTCTAGATTCTGCTATGATTTCAAAAACCTCTTCTTTGATGAGATCCCAAAAGAAGTGGAAGAAGTTGGCGGTGAAGCCATCAGGACCTGGGGCTTTTCCTAAGGCCATCTGGTTAATATCTTCTTCAAGCTCCTGCATGGTCACTATTTTGATCAGCATCTCATTATTCTCTCCTATTACCGATATGGGGATTAGACGAGTGATCCTTTCTATATCTTCCCTTCTGTTACCCCTATCTTCTCCGAGGATCTCAGAGAAGTGCTGGGCAAGTTCCTCTTCTATCTCTATTCTTGTCTCTATCCGGCTACCGTCGGCCTTTCTTAGCTTCTGGATTCTTGAGCTGCTCTTGTTCTGAGTGACTGAGTTATGGAAGAACTTAGTGTTTCTCTCACCCTCCTGGAGCCATTTTACTCTTGCTTTCTGTTTCGAGTTGATTCCTTCCTGCCTCTCTCTTCCTTCAAGTTGGCACCATAGACATTTTGCTTTAGCCTTCATGTCCTCATTCCATCCTTTCTCCATTAGTTCTTTTCTTATCAGGTCCAGTTCACTAATTAGTCTCTTTTTATCTTCAAAGATATTGCCAAACTCTTCCTTGTTCCACGTGTGGATTTTGGCTTTTAGGGATTTTAGCTTCTGCTGGAAATGGTACATATTGGTCCTAGTGTTGATGTAATTGTAACTTTAGAATGCATTCACTTGTATTTATTATGTATTGTAACCCGGTGTTTCTTCAGGGATGTATTTGTAATCTACTTGAGTCATGTCATGCCCCAAGGTTCCTATCGGGAGTTTCCATAATGTAAACAAGTCATGTCAAGTCAAGGTGGGTAACACTTTTAATGTCTAAGGGTTAAATTCCCCGCACTTCGAGGGCACTAGGGTTATTAGACTCACCTAGTGAAGTCGGCCCTAGTTGGGTTTAGTCAAGTGGGGAATTAGTAAAAATAGAGAGCTAGCCTCTCTATTTATCACACACTCACTCACACTCATTTGTAGCACATAGCTGAGGAAGAGAAAGACACTGAGGAAAGGAAGAAAGAGGTTACTGTTGTTGGGAAATCATCTTACTGTTTTTGGGTTTAACTTTTGGTGTTGATTCTATCTCTGAAGAAGTTACGGGGTTTTCTCCATTTATGGTTTCCCCGAAGAAAAACACTGCGTTCATTGTCTCTTGTGTTTGATTGTTGTGCTTGTTGTTCTCTCAATTAAATATCCTAATGTTATGCTAGCTTAATGTTAAAAATCTATCATGGTATCAAAGCTAACCTGAGAAGAAGACACTGTGTAGCTGCAGGAACTAGAGCTTCCTACTTTGTGGATCTCTCTCCACATATTTTCAGCAAAAGAAGGTTGGAATAACTCTCCTCCTTAGGGTGCATCTTTATGTCGAAGCAGAATCCAATTCTTAGGTTTTTCAGTTTTGGACCTGACACTGCTGCTGAAAATTAGGGCCTTTCACAGAAGTGGAATTTTTCAATGAGCCTAGGCCTATATTGATCTCCTCCCCAAAATCGAAGGTAGGGATCAAGATTAAATCATTTGGTTGGATAGAACTCCAGAAAATCAAAACCCTAATCTACTCCTGAACCAGCACTACAGGATTTCAGCTCCAAATCCAGATCCAACATCTTGACCTAGTAAGATCTAAATCTTTTGTATTTCCATTTGAGGTTCTCAGTTAATATGTCTCATCATACCAAGCTTGATGAAAATATTGAGGGAGATGATAACTTTCGAGCTTGGAAGTATAGGATCTCCCTGGTCCTCAAAGAAAATGAGATGGACTCCTATATCAGTGAGGAGGTTCTAGTTCTAGAGGGAGATGAGGCCATGGCTTACATAAGAAGAAGTTGGTTATGGCAAAGAGGATCATTGCTGATTCTATCAAGAATCACCTCATACCACAGGTGTCCTCCTTCAAGACACCTAAAGCTATGTTCGATGCCCTAACCAAACCGTTTAAAGGGAAGAACATCAATCCGAAATATGACTCTAAGGAACCAGTTGAAGAATGTAAAGATCCAGAATGAGGAGACCATCCAATCATACTTCACAAGGGTCTCCCAGATCAAAGAACAGCTGGAAGCAGTAGATGAAGAAGTGGAGAATGCATAAATTGTGATGACAACCTTGAATGGCCACCCTAGGTCATGGGATTCTTTCATCCAAGGAATCTGTGCTAGGAAGAATTTAGTCAAGTTCAGTAGACTGTGGGAAGAATGTTCACAAGAAGAAGCTTAAATAGCAGCTCGAGAAGAAAAGATGGAAATTGATGATCAAGCTCTCACAGTACACTCCAAGAAAGGAAGAAGGGAAAATCATCATCACCAAGGTAAGCATTCTCATCAAAAAGGCTCATCTAAACTCAGATGTTATACATGCGATGAAATAAGACACTTTGCTAGAAATTGTCCCGTGAATAAGAATGGATCCAAGAAGAAGAGGAAATCCAAAATAAGACATAATGCTCACACTGCTGAGGGTGATGATCCTCCCAGAAAGAGAGTAAAACAAGAAAGTGAAGACTCTTCAAGTGAAGATGAATATGTTCTCATCTCCATTCTCACAGGAACTATCACTCATGGAAGCAAAGATTGGCTTATTGATAGTGGGGCTTCCAAACACATGACATGTTTCAAGGAATCTTTTGAGAAACTATCCAAACATAATTCACCCCATAAGGTGAAACTTGGGGATGACTAACAATATCCCGTAAAAGGTAGTGGTGAATCCTCCTACAAGCTAGACTCTGGAAAGTCCATGAAAATGAAGGATGTCTTGTTTGTACCAGGACTAAAGAAGACTCTTCTACCCATATCAGCACTGGATGCAAAAGACATGAGGGTTGCATTTGTAGATGGTCAAGTCCTCATGTGGTCAAGAGGAAATACTATTGATGATGCAATAGTGATTGGAGAACAAGAAGGAGGATTATAAAAATTGAAGGGCCATCCAGAACAAGATTTGGTTCATGGCATAGTAGAGCCAAATGAACTTTGGCACAAAAGGCTTGCACATGTGCATTACAGAGCACTACCACTTGCAAGAAAAGCTGTTGAAGGTCTTCCAAAAATTCACGCAAAACATGAAGGGGTTTGCAAAGGATGTGTGAAAGAAAAGAATACAAAGAAGACATTTCCAAGTAGCCGAAGCAAGGCAAAATGAATCTTGGAAATCATCCACTCCGATGTATGCGGACCAATGTCATCATGTTCACTAAGCGGGTATGTATACTATGTTTCTTTCATTGATGACTTTTCTAGGAAGACATGGATTTACTTCATGAAGAACAAAGATGAAGTTTTCAGCAAGTTCAAGGAATTCAAATCCTTGATCGAGAACCACACAAAAAAGAAGATCAAGACCTTTCAATCAGATAATGGTGGAGAATTCAAATCAAATGAATTCAAAGACTTATGCAAAGAATCAGGGATTAAGAGGGAGTTATCCACTCCATATAATTCACAACAAAATGGGGTTGTAGAAAGGAAGAATAGAATTATCATGGAAGCTGCGAGAGCAATTTTTCATGATTAATATCTTCCCACGCATCTATGGGTAGAGGCTACCAAAACATTGGTGTATGTACATAACTGTACTCCACACAAGGTACTTGAGAACAAGACACCTAAAGAAGTCTTTTCCAGCAAGAAACCAGAAGTCAGCCATCTCAAAATATTCGGCTGTCCTATATACTTACACATTCCAAAAGAGAAGAGAACAAAATTGGATCCTTCAGGAAAGAAGGGTATATTTGTGGGATACTTTGAAAGCCTGAAGGCTTACAGAATATACTTCCTAGGATTGAAGAAGATCAAAATCAGTAGGGATGTAACATTTGATGAAGACATAGCTTACAACAAATCCAGAAAGAGACCTGCTAAAGAAATTGATGAAGCAGAAGCACCCAGAATTCATGATACAACCATAAACGAAGAAACTCAAGAAGAAGATAGAGAATCTGAAGAACCACAAAGACCTGTAGATACACCTCAGGAGAAGAATCCTCACAAGAGGAAACCTGCATGGGTACGAGAAGCTATCCAAGGTGCGGAAATATATGGGGCTCCAGAAGAGAATCACAGAGAAAGAAAGACAACTAGATCCTGCTCCGGATATGTAGCTTTACTATGTGACTTTATCAATGAAGAACCTTCCAATTACGAAGAAGCAGTAGAACGGAAAGAGTGGAAGGATACTATGATCGAAGAGTATCAATCGATCATTAAGAACAATGTTTGGGATGTTGTCCCAAGACGAGAAGGGAAGTTGGTTGTAACTTCCAAATGGATCTACAAGATCAAGCATGTTGTAGATGGTAGCATAGAGAAATATAAGGCAAGATTTGTGGCTCGTGGCTTCTCACAGAAAGAAGGAATAGATTATGAAGAAGCCTTTGCACCTTTATCCAGATACACTTCCATCAGATCAATACTTGCTTTGGATGTAGTGATGAAATGGAAGATACACCAAATGGATGTCAAGACTAATTTCTTGAATGGTGTAGTGGAAGAGTAAGTGTATGTAGAACAACCACTCAATTTTGAGACACATGACAGAGAGTCTCATGTGTGCAAATTGAAGAAAGCCCTGTATGGTTTGAAACAGGCACCTAGGACATGGTACGAAAGAATTGATATCTTTCTATCTAGTTTGGGCTTTACCAAGAGTAAAGCAGATTCCAACCTTTACTACAACATTGAAGATGGAAACCCAGTGATAGTTCTATTGTATGTAGATGATCTGTTTGTAACAGGTATGGATGGGTTGATTGCTAATACGAAGAGAAAGCTTTCTACTGAGTTTGAAATGAAGGACTTGGGTATGATGCATTATTTTCTAGGCATGAAGGTGTGGTAGAATATGGATGGAATCTCCCTCGGACAAGGGAAGTATGCAGTGGATATCCTAAAGAGGTTTGGGATGATGGACGGCTAGTCCATTACCACACCTATGGCATTGAACCTGAAGCTATTGAGTGATGCTTCATCAGAGACGGTAGATGGTACGATGTATCATCAGATGATTGGGTCCTTGATGTACCTGATGAACACGAGATTAGATATTTTCTTTGCCGTGAACACCTTGAGCCATTTCTTGACAGATCTGAGACATGTTCACTTGATTGCTGCAAATCATATTCTTAGGTACCTGATGGGTACAATTGATCATGGGCTGAAGTATGAGGAAAATAAGAAGATTAACCTGGAGGGTTATGTTGATTCATATTGGGTAGGCGGTGCCATCGATAGGAAGAGAACTTGAAGGTGTTACTTCAGTATGGGATCAGGTGTGATCTATTGGTTTAGAAGGAAGCAATCATGTGTGGCACTGAGTACAGCTGAAGTAGAGTATGTCGTAGCTTGTTCATATAGTTATGAGGTAGTATGGCTGAGGAAGCTAATATCTGATTTATTTGATCTACAGATGGATGCTACTTGTATACATTGTGACAACCAGAATTGCATGAATTTGTTAGAGAATCTAGTGTTCCATGACAAGTCGAAGCATATCAAGATCAAGTATCACTATATCAGGGATATGGTGCAGAGGGGAGTAGTGAAGCTCCAGCATGTTGTGATGGACGATCGAATAGCTGATGTGTTGACAAATCCATTAGCCAAGGTGAATTTTGAGTACTTCAAGGAGAAGCTTGGTGTTCTCTATATTGAGGTTCCCTCCAAGGGGAAATGATGAGACTCAGAGCCATTCTGACATGGTGAGAGAATTGGTTCCTTCCATTGTCAAATGTAAGGGCTGAGCCATTCTGTCATGGTGAGAGGATTGGTTCCTTCCATGTCAGATGTGAGTGTTGAGCCATTCTGATGTGACTATAGGATTAGTTCCTACATGATCAGAAGTAAGCACTGAATGCCATTCTTGGAATGGAGGCACCTGGTCAGTTACCAGGAAATCTCAGTCTAAGACTGAGGGCCATTCTGATATGACTATAGGATTGGTTCCTACATGATCATATGTGAGTGCAATACCTTTTGACATGCATGATGGATTGGTTCCTCGCATGTGTAGATGTAAGTGCAGAGCCCTTCTAACATGCATGTTGGATTGGTTCCTCACATGTGCAGATGTAAGTGCAGAGCCCTTTCAAAAATGTATGTTGGATTGGTTCCTCGCATGGTCGAATGTAAGTGCAGATCCTTTTTGACATGTATGTTGGATCGGTTCCTTGCATGGTCAAATGTAAGTGTAGAGCCTTTCTAACTTGAATGCTGGATTGGTTCCTCTCATGGTCAGATGTGAGGGCTGGGCCTTTTTGATAGGGTTGTGGGATTGGTTTCCACATCGTCAAATGTGAGTGTTGCGCGTGCCTTTCTGATATGATTATAGGATTGTTTCCTACATGATCATATATAAGTGTGGGGTGGGCCATTATGACTTAGGGTCATATATAAGTGCTGAGGAAGACCTAGATGGAGGCTAGCCCTACAACCAGCATGAAAAAGGGTTGGCTCTGTAGAACTTCCTGTGATGAGAAGAATCATGAGATAGCACCTGTGAATATCTGGTGATGATGATCTAGCAGATATGATCCAGATCGAGGGATGATCTAGATCGAGGGATGATCTAGATCCAGTGATGATGGTTTAGAGATGATCCAGATCAAGGGATGATCTAGATCCAGTGATGATGATCCAGATTGAGTGATGATCCAGATCCAACTGAAGATGACTTGAAGATAGAGATGACTTGAAGGTGAAGATGATGAGAACTCAATGATGATCCAGATGATACAGAGAAGAAGACTTGTGCTGATAAATTGTGTCGAGAGAATACCTTCCTAGTTAAGAGGGAGCATTGATGTAATTGTAACTTTAGAATGTATTCACTTGTATTTCTTATGTATTGTAACCCGATGTTTATTTTGGGATGTATTTGTAATGTATTGAGTCATGTCATGCCTTGAGGTTTCTATCGGGAGTTTCTATAATGTAAACAAGTCATGTCAAGTCAAGGTGGGTAACCCTGCTATTGTCTAAGGGTTAAAGTCCCTGCAGTTTCGGGGCACTAGGGTTATTAGACTCACCTAGTGAAGTTGACCCTAGTTGGGTTTAGTCAAGTCGAGAATTAGTATAAATAGAGAGCTAGCCTCTCTATTGATCACACACTCAATCACACTCAGTTGTAGCTCATAGCTAAGGAAGAGAAAGACATTGGGGCAATGAAGAAAGAGGTTATTGTTGTCGAGAGTTCATATTACTGTTTTTGGGTTTCACTTTTGGTGCTGATTCTATCTCTAAAGAAGTTGCATGGTTTTCTCCATTTATGGTTTCCCCAAAAAAAAACATTGTGTTCATTGTCTCTTATGTTTGAGTACTGTGCTTATTGTTCTCTCAATTAGAGATCCTAATGTTATGCTAGCTTAATGTTAAAAATCTAACACCCAGGAGGGGGGACCAGCTCTCTCCACCAATGCAAAACACATTCCTTGAATTCCTTGTGTTCCAGCTAGAATTGCTCGAACCTGAAAGGTTTGATCAGTTTGGTGCTGGACCAATCCTAGTTAAGGAATATAGGCCAATGATCCGAGCCAGCCACCGGGAGTACATCTGCCATTATTTCTCCCGTACTATGGACAATGTCTCCTGAGACCAGGAATCTATCCAGCCATGATGACACTAGCTGTTTTTCCCCTCTATTATTGTTCCAAGTAAACCATCCACTTCCCATATCCATATCCACTAGAGGGCTTCGGGCCAACAAGTCACAAAAAATTTCTTGGTACTTATCCAAAAATATTCTTCCACCCTTCTTTTCCCCCAAGTTGGCAATGAGTTTGAAGTCCCCTCCAAGTATCCAATTTCCAATCTCAACCTTCTCTTTAATGCAACCAAGGAAATCTATGAAGGCCTATTTCTTCGGGAAGAAGCTCGGGCCGTAGATGTTCCCCAGCATTCCTTTCACACCCGTATGTAGAAGGCAGAAGTCCACCATTAGTGAATATTTGTTATCCCTCCATTCTAAGAGTTCTAGCTCACCAGGTTGCCACAGGATAGCTATACCCCCATCTTGTCCTACAACATCTAAGGCCATTAATTGACATCCTTTCCAGATCTTGCTTTTAATTTTCTCCAGTCCCTCCAAGCTGGATTTAGTTTCTTGAAGGAATAAAATGTCTGTTTTTTCCTGCATAATATTTCTATTCATATTTTTCCATTTCCATGGGTTACTACACCCTCTAGTATTTCAGGATATGAGTTTCATTGACACACCCTACTGACTTCAGAGAAGGCCGTCCTTATTTTGGGGTACTATCCTGATTCAATAAGTTTAAACCTAATGGCTGCTATTCGTCGCTTGTTGGTTTTCCTTCCCCTCCTAAGATCCTCTTCCATGGATTTCCATTTGCTTCCTTTTTGCAGCTCTAGGTCTATACCCTGTTCCTGGTGAGCCCTCGATCTGATGATGGCTTCCTAGAGAAGATTGATCCGTCGCTGCGGGACATATCCCTTTCCTTTCTTTCCACATTCTTCCTCTATTGCATCTAGGTCTAGGTCTACCAGTTGCATTTATTCCCCCCCATCCTCCTCCATAATTTACATCTGTCGCACCTCCTCACTGTTTGAGTTTTTAACTGCTTTCTCCTGTGTCTTCCCAGGTTCCATCTCCTTACTATTATCTGGATCTGGCATTTCCTCCCCTAGAACTTCAAAGGGTTTGGTGGATCTCAAAAATTTTGGTGTCGGTTCCCTCCTAGCTTTGGAATATCCCCCTCCTTTTCTCCTTCGCCTGGACTTAAACTGAGTGAACCTGTCCTTCTCCCCTTCACCCTCTTGCTTGTGATCAGGATTTCCCTCTTCTGCTTTCATTTTTGGATAGTCCCTTCCTAGATGGTGGTATTCATGGAAATGCCTGCATTGGAATGGTATTTTTTCATAATCAATCAGCTGAATCAATTCCTTATCTTCCCAGTTCATGTAAATGGATTCTGGGAGTTCTTTTGATAGATCCAGATAGACACAAATCTGGGCAAAGGAAGTGTATCGCTGAACCCTAGTTTGTTCAAATACCTTTAGGAATTCCCCCAATCTGTTCCCAGTGTCCTTGAGGGTCTCCAGATCCTAGTATTCAACAAGAAAAGAGAATAGGAGGATCCAAACTGGGGTGACCTTCATGTCTTCCATTTCTGGGTTAAAGCACTCTTTCCATGGTCTCAAGTACAGGCCCGCTGAGAAGGAAAAATACGGCCCTCCTTCCAGGATTCTGTCCATGTCTTCCTGGTTGAAGAAGATTATGGTAAAAAAGCCCTTGGATCCCATCTACAGGTTGTAGTGGCCTATCGGGTTTCACACACTGCTTATCCACCTAACCAAATCTCTTTCCTTGGGTGACACTCCCACAAATTTTCCTATTAGGGATTTTTCCTTCCATTGTTCAATTTTTCCTCTCACATGTTCAGATTTGATCTAGATCACCAAGATCACTATGGCCTTTGGCGGGCACCCCCCCATGCCAGATATTTTTCCTTTCTACTCCTTTTCCTTTTCACTTCCCATCCCCACTACTCCCTTCCCATCCCCACTCCTCCCTTATTTTAGCCTTATATCTCTTGAGTTTCATGCTTTTTGCTTAATGCAGTTCTTATCTGAATTTCTTATAACACTTTGTAAAATTGTTCTATGGATATTCTAGAGTCTTTAATGTAAATTCATTAATGACTTATTATTCCCTGTCATACAAAAAATCATGTCACTTTGCCTAGGCTTCAACAGTCATGCCAATGCAATCACAATTTTTTATACTATGATTTTGCATAAATAATAGTTTTCCTAAGTTTCACCCATCCGTCGTATTATTGTTGAAACAACACTTTTTGAAACAACTTATTTTGAAGCAGCATATCCAATGCACCTCATAGACCTGACTATCTGACCACCTTTTGTTAGCCAAAACTGAACTGACTAAACTTGAGTTTACCGCTCAGTTATTAAAAATTAATTTTCACGCCGACCTCTTTTTCTTTTTTTCTTGTCGGTGAAACTTGTCTAACTCCCAACTAGACAAGTTAATCAAATTTGGTCATCCTTTTACACCTGACTAATTTATTTCGACAAGTTCTTACTTGTCGGTTCTACTGATAGGTTTTACTTCGACCATTTATCGGTTTTGGTAACCGACAACTTGTTGGCTTTACCTCTTCGACCAATAGTCGGTTTACTCAACCGACCTTGTCTGTTCACTTAATTTGGTTTGGTTTTAGTCCGTGTTTACATAGTATGTTTCTTAGTCTAACATACTTTTACATAGTATGTTTCTTAGTCTAAAAGACTTAAAAAATTACAAATATTTTTCACCTGTGAGTAAGATGAAGTAAAAATTGACACATTAACAATTCTAGAGGACTTATGAAAACATATACCCAAATATTTAGGAAGACTTGAGTTGACCACTGTGCCGTAAAACCTAGAACTTTCACTGGGTGAGAAATTTATGGGTTCTTTTATCTTTCACTAAAGGCGGTAATGTAACAACATTTACTCAAGTAACTATGGAATGAATTTGCAGCTAAATAAAATTCATTCAACCATAAACTATTTCATATATATAACTTGTGCAAAAATAACAAAGGTATTACAAACTTGTCGATCCAAACTTGTCAGCTCATCGACTGAATAGAGCTTCGGCTCTTCCATAGAATTACACATACATAAGCTTGAGCTGTGACACAATTATTTCTCCACTCTTTTCTATCCTCTGAGAGCTCTCTCTCACTCTCTATTGTGTCTACTGACTAACTTGATTTACAATCTTCTTCTTCTATTTATAGGAAACCTGAAAATTGCTTCTATGTGAATCGACTCACTCACCATTAAAGACTGTAATAACTATCTACCTAACAACTTACCTTCAAATATTAATTCAACCGGTTTACATTGTCGAATCATGGACTCTTCCCTCTTGTCAAACTGACCAACAAGATTTGGAGTAATATGGAATCTGACAGAGTCGACTAAGATCAGATATGGATCTGCGAGTAATTATTTTTTCCAACACTCCCCCTTAATTATGAGTAGATGGGGATTTTTTTTTTAAAACAAAATTTACAAAATGTTTCAGAGCTTAGACTTGCTCTGTGCATGACAGAGTTCACTGTGCAAAACTTGTCATTCCAAAATAACTATGGAGATAACTACACTTGAAATGTAGCAATTGTCACTGCAACATACTCTGCTTGTACTGAAGACATAGTTATTATGGGTTTTTTCTTTGAAGCCCATTAAACAACACCTATACCAAAATGAAATGTGTACCTAGATGTGCTCTTCTTGTTATCTATGCTGCCTCCATTGTCACTGTCAGTGTAGTTAATGAGGTTTAAAATTTTATGAGGTTGAATACATAATGCCAAGGTCTTTTGTGCCACTTACATACCTCATAATTATTTTACCTACTTGCCAATGTGAGTCTTTTGGTCACTCGATGAACCTTGAGATTAGACTTACTCCATACATGATTTCTAGTCTTGTCGTTGTCAAATGGGTGAGTGCAAAAAGTTGAGGGACCTTTTAGATGCAATGGTAGAATGAAGTCAATCACTCTTGATCCATAAAATAAAAATCATCCCAAGCAATACTGACCCTTCTAATCCTAGTCCCAAGGCTGCCAACATGCATGCCAATTAGGATAGTACACAAAAACGCGCTCCTGCTTTACCTTGCAAAAATGCACTCTTGTTTTACTTTTCCAAAACGCGTTCCCGTTTTGCTTCAATAAAACGCACTCCCATTTTTCTTCCATAAAATGTGCTCCTATTTTGCTTCAATAAAGCACACTCCCATTTTGCTTCAATAAAATGTGCTCCCGTTTTGCTTCAATA
>LPNX011177285.1:196874-215313 GCA_001517045.1 Pseudotsuga menziesii | reverse complement strand
AGATCAAATTTTTCCCTTCCACTTTGAAAGGAAGTTACATATAATCATGAAGTAAATGTCTTGTTAAGTAGAGTCCTAGTAGATGTTTTTTAGCATATTCTACATATAAGCTATTAAACTCTTGCATGCAAAGCCAAAAACATATTATATTGTGCTATGATCTCTATTTCAATATATAGGCTTTAGAATTTGCATTCAATAAACATAGTGAAATTGATTTTCTTTCTTGTTTGCATTGGATTTTATCTTTTGTGAGAGTGAATCCCTAAATTTTGTATGTGCACAAAATTTCTTAATTCATTATTCAAATATTCCCGATAATGAAATTGTTTTCACTAAAACTCCTTTTTAGAAAAGGTCCACTACCTAGAATTTGAATAGGATCAATTATCCCACACCTCCAATAATAAGCATGCATAGAGAGATATTCTTAGACATCGTCGGAATGCATTTTGTCATATTTCAAGCATTTTTTTACCAAACATTTGAATCATCATCCTAAGGGAAACATGCCAAGCTTGATTTCTTGGATACAATGGTTCATTGTCAATAAAAACCATATAACTGATATGAGCCATAAAAAATTATCTCAAGTAATTGTCACTATAACCTTCGAGTCTAAATTTACTTTTGGGTTCAACTTTGGTTTGACTAAACTAAGACAATTCAATTCACTGAATTTTGACTTAAAATGAATCATACTTGCAATTTTGACTCATCAATATCACTTTAACTTGCTAGTCCAATGTGAGTTAGATTGACTTGAAGAGTAAGACTCAATGCTCTATGAAAAAAAAGACAAAACTTAAAAGAAAACCCTATTTTTCTATCTTGTCTAGACCTGGCTTCACAACAAAGAATTGATAAACTTATCAACCATCCAAAATCTATGCTTATTTCATCTAATAAAGTTACAGTGGAGGATGCTTTGTGTTGCTACTGCAAAATATTACTGTATCATCCTAGAGTCCTCAATTGTGGCCATGGTAAGATTCTCCAATATGATTGTATTGAGGAAATGCTTAATTTTCTGGTTGTTTGTGAAGGAGTGCATTGCATCACTTAGCTAGTGGTCAAGTTAGCATGCTTTAATTTTTACACTAACTTATAATTTTTTGTTTTGGACAGTGTTTTGTCAATCATGCATCAAGACCTCTGAAGAGATAACTCTTAACTGCCAAGTTTGTCAAAGTATACACCCTGGAGATCAACCATGTGTTTGTTTGCAGTTGCACCAGTTCTTGGAGCATACATTTCCTGTAGAATATGCTCTGAAGAGATAACTCTTAACTGCCAAGTTTGTCAAAGTATACACCCTGGAGATCAACCATGTGTTTGTTTGCAGTTGCACCAGTACTTGGAGCAGACATTTCCTGTAGAATATGCTGAAAGGAAACAATCAGTTCTTGTCCAAGAAAAAATGCACCAACCAAGATGTATTTCCTACCAATCTCTTCCAGTCCTGTTAGGTCTTAATCATTATGCGAGCCAAGTCTATTGTTCTTTCCAAGGACCAAAATCCTTTTTCCCCTGTGGGCTAGATCATAGAAGTGTATTTTAAGGAAATTATGCCGAGACTGCTCATTGCTCATTTCTTTTTATTTAATTTGATGCTTTATATTTTTAGCTTTCCTGATCTTGATTATTATTTTTCTATGCTTCTGTTTAAAACTCTAATATAAATTATAATTAAGAATGTTTTTGTATACGGCATTAGTATGGCTGCTGTGTGTCTACTGCATATTTCATGGTTATTCATATTGTTTTATACATTGGGCCTTCTCACCATTTCCAATGATTGATTCACCATACTAATTCACTTGCTAGTGCCGTTATTGACTGATAACACCCTGTTTGCTTTGCACCTTAAATATACTGTTTTACATGGTCTGTTGATCAAATTTCCATTTTTCATTGGACAATATAAGAGCTGTCATTTATGTCTATGGGTTTAACATGCCAACACAGATCACGTTGATGGTATTTAGTCAGCTAGGGCTTTTTGGCCTTCTTGTCTTTTATGCTATCAATAAAGAAGAATGCAATATGATTGGCCAGGACTTCTTGTTAGGTCTTAATCTGGAAGGAAATGTGCCTATATCAGTTGTCATGCGCATTCAATGATTTATATAATGTGCTATTTGTTAGAAAGGGCATTGTCTATTTGTCATGCCAATTCAAAGATTGATGTAATGTGCAATTAGTTGGAAAAGGCATTGGCTATTTGCATTTGTCCATAAATGATTCCAATGATTGCTTTGTGCTGATTGAATCCATTCTGTTTGCAAATTTGTCAGATGGATTAAACCATGGACAAGTTAGAATTGTGCAAGGAAAATCAACTAAAATGGTCGTGGATTTGTCTCTGATGAATTCCCCATATCCTTTGGTTTCTGGTGTCATGAGAATAAGTCATCATTTGATAATGAATTGTTCTGGAGCAATCAAATTCAATCTTGGTTGCATTGCAAGCACCTTTGCAGCTGAGGGAGTTGAATATTGGTAACCTCAAAAGGTTACCAAAATCCATAGGGCTGCTGAAGCATCTCGAAAAGATTGAATTCATGTACAAGGGCTTCAACAGCATTTGTGCTGCATGAACACCTCTGGGACTGCTAACAACATCCTATCTAGTAGCATTATAAATCTGTGGTGTAACAATGTTAGTAGAAAGAGACCTATTGTGAGTACTACTGTAATTCTTATGATCTTTCATTTTAGAGGAACTGAGTGTTGGTGGAAAACGGATTTCTTCATCTCCACGCGCAAAAAGACAGACTCTTCTATTACAATTCACACCATGTTTACAATGCTTTGTTCTGTATCTGTGAGGATGCAGCCAGCTCTCAAACCAACCATGAGCAAATTCACAGGTTAATCCGTTCTTGCAATATCCTTTCTTGTAATCGACACAAGTTTCTCCACAGTACAGACTCGGGTGCCTTCTTCTAGCCCTTTCTCCCCTGTGAGCAAAAGGGCACCGTGTCCAATCATGGCCCGAGTCTCTCATGCATATAACCACCTTGAATTTATACATTCTGAGTTCATCCAAGCTTTGATTCTGAGTTCCACAAGTATTCAGAAATGTTTCTGGCATCATTGTCATCAATCCAGGTTGCAATTCCTTCGCCATCATAGCTGGGACTGCAAAAAGCACACTAAGGGCTGAGTACAGGAGATGAAATACTGATGTCCATGGCCATGATATCCAATTTTCAGTGCTGTTAGTTTCGAAGCTAATCTAGACTCAATTTTTTTAAGGGTAATATCATCTAGATCTTGCGTTGTATGTTCTGAGAATTAGCAAAAAAAAAAATTAATTTTTTTTAAAAAATTTTCCACACGCGTCGCTTAAGCGACGGTTGCTACTGTCTCTTTTTCGACGCCTTTTCTAGACTGCTGTCGCTTTTCTGACGTTGATTTTAATATGTGTCTCTTTTCCGACGGTACTATGTGTCGATTTTTCGACGCTTTTAGTTGATATTCGTCGCTTAAGCGACGATTATAAAGGTTATTTTCTCAAAAAAATTTGCTACCGTCGAAAACATTCCGTCGCTGAAGCGACGCTTTACATTCAAGCGACGGTTACTTAAGTGTCGCTTAAGCGACGGTTATTTAAGTGTCGCCTAACCGACGACAAGTTTTCGACGCTTCAAAAAAAACCAAAGTGTCGTACATGCGACAGGAAAGTGTCGAAAATCCGACATGACGGCCGTCGGATTTTTGGTCGAAATGTAGTAGTGACTCCTAACGAATCCAAGGGGAGTAGACCGTATTAAATTACTAAGGAAAAATTATTTAGTATGATGATGGTATTAAAGAGTAATTTTTTTAGGAGTTTTGATTTAACAATTGTAAACAACAAATAACATGATGAGATAATCACAAGTAAGCACGAAAATGACACCCAATCACATATAGATTGAAAGAAATAAACAGTTGACCAGTGCCTTGAAAATGGAGTCGAAAAACAATTAAGAGTGCTTGCAAGTGTTGGAATGAATGTTGTGCAATTGTATCTTGGTTAATTTAAAATTAATGTAAGAAGATGAGTAATTTAACTGAGGCAAGGGGACTCTAGATATACCCAAGGGGTACTTGAAGTATGTCCAAAACTAAACCGTCACGGCTACCCACAAGGAATATGTAGGCTGAATGGAGTATTTGAGGCTGTTGTTCACAATGCACCCAAAGGTGTAATAGAGATCGGTGCCCTGAGGTCACTTTTCAGGAGTTCCCGCTTCCTTTGGGTATTTTACCACCGTAATGGTTTGATCGAGGCATTGGATTTTTGCCTGATGGTTTGTCAATTTGGGGAGAGTGAATCCTAATTATTCTAGCCACTCAAGTGCTTTTGATGCAGCTTGACTGATCGGATGAACCGCAGCCAAGTACAGAGCATACACACTGGAGTCTTCGTTATTTTTAGTAAATTTTAAAATAAGTGTTCTTGTTAAAAAGAAAACCCTCCAAGAATCTCTTTCGATCCAAGTGGATCTCAATCAAGGAATAAAGGATGGGTTAAGTTTATTATGACTAAAGAAACAATTGATGAAAAAGGAATCAAAGATACACAACATCGGTTTTCTAATTAGTCCTACCACGCATCTCTTTCCCCTTGCGGGTCAATCGGGAAGTCGTGGGATTAATTTTGAAATTAAAATATGGAATAATTCAAAATTATATCAAAGTATACAATCCTACATGTCAGTACTAAACTAGAGCAGAAAAAAGGGGAAAATGCAAAAAAGTGAAACAGACGCAGATCCCCCCTGAGGGATGGGGAGTGGGCTCGAAAGAGCCTACTCAAAAAAGATTTTCTTTTATTATTATTGGTTACAATATCAGAAAACTGAAATATCAGAAACCTCTTGGTCCTTTTACGGGATGAAACCAAGATCTTACAACCTTCGAAAATTTTTAAATTTTACTGAAAGGGGAGACCACTGGGGGGATTTGAACGCTCCTGCGGCCACTTTCGAACAACAGCTTCATTCTTTTCTGTTACACCTGCTAAAAACAAAAAATCATGTTAGAATAAAATATGCCCAAAATCACTTTAAGAGTACCTTTGGGTCCGCCTACTTTAACTCAAAAAAGACTAAGTTAAAACTAACTAAACAGGTGAAAAAGGAACCAAGAAAAGCAAACTTTCCTTGGGATCTTGGCTTGTTGTTTGTGCAGCCAATGAAATATGAACTGATTTCTGGATTTAATCTTTTTAACAGAAAAGGAAATCTACAGTATGCAACCTACGGATTCTCTTTAACTTTCCATGCAGAATGGATGATTTCCCTAAGCTAGATCTAGAATGCTTAATGATACTTTTCAGAAATGAGATCTAGACTATGAGATTTGAAATATCATATCTATGTAAGTTTTACTTTAATATAACAAATCCAAATGATAACAAAGCTTTCGAACACAGTAACCAGGTAAGAAAATTGATTTTTTGAAGGAGAAAGAGAGAGAAAGAGTGTTGGAAGCCTAGGAATGTTGGGCTTTGGAGTCTACTTTAATGGAACATCGAGGGACTATGTCCTCCAGAAGATCTTGAAGATGAGGAATATGCAAAATAGCTCAACCTATTCTACAATCAAGATCACCTGCAACTTAGAAATCCTTGCACAAATAGATGGTTAAAACATAGGTGCTGCTGGAAAAGATAATTGGAAAGCATGCAATTAAACTTAAAATACATGCAACTCCAATATATTTGAAACAAGCAAATGGTAAGAGCATAAATCAAACTAGAATAAACTCATACCCTAACAAGAGGGAGCTCTCTCTTTCAACGCCAACAATTAACCAGTAATAGCAAAGATACATAACACAGATTATACCTCATAAGCATTTGACAATCACCATCCACACATGAAGAGCATTACACCATAGATATTGCCTCCAAATATTCTTTATTCCAGAAAAATGAACAATAACAATAGTACAATAGCAATAGCACCTCAATCTCAGTTCTAAGTAGGCTTGGAAGAGGCATCCTAAGCTTTATTTATACAAAAAATAGGAGATCCAGCCCAGGGGAGCGCAAATCCCAAGGAGACGGGCCACTGCAACTGAAGGAGAGTCCATTAATGCCGATCTGAAGCTGAATTGAGCTTCCACTGAGCCTACTTGTCAATCAAGGGGCTGATTGAGCTGACACATCAACCCACAGACTGACAAATCAATCCACATAGCTTCCAAGAGAGCCCACACATGTGGAGGAGAGAGAGAGAGGGTGCAATTCCCCATAAAGGATGCTGAAGTTCAACTCTGGATCTATCCAGATCAACTCCTTCAGTCAAGGATTTGTTAGATCCAGTCAATATGGTTTAGATCTGACTGATTTCAATCAAATTAGTTGAGAATCCACTGATCGAGGATTTTGGATTTGCTCCATTATTCATCAATTTATTAATTAAAATAATCAATAATTGATTTTTTGGGGGTTTCTGACCTGAGTGATGGAAAATCACTCAAAACCTGAAAATAGTGGGTCTATGGGTTTACATGGTGCTCTTAGCTTGAAAATAAGCACCCCCATGACTGAAAGAGATTATTTGGCCCACTTTTATTAAAAAACCAATTTTTCCAATTAAACTATTAAAAAATAACCTAAGTTTTGGAAAAATTAAATTTTAATAAAAAACACTGAAAAAATTAAAAATTTAAAAAAGTTGAAAAAACCTAGGGGGACTTAGACATGTTCATATGACTCGACCATGATGTCTAGCATGTTTATACATTGACACATAGACTCTAATAACCTCAATAGGCCTAAATGCCAAGCCGACCACCCCAACTTTGGAGGTATGGAGTGAAAAACTCAAAAATTATCAGTCGTTTATTCAACAACCAATAATAACCAAGGGAAAAACCACCCTAGGATGATCGGATTGACAAATAAATTCTAAGAGACCGAGTCTTTTACAGAGACTATCATGCCAGAACATTTATTACAATTCCCCTATGGGGTATGAATATGTGATATAGTACAACAAAGCTTCCCAGAAGTAAGACTAAAGGTCTTCTGAAGTCCGAACAAGTTATCCTTGTCTGGTTCACCAGGCTCAATTGATAAAAAACTACTATGTACAACTTAGGTGGTAACATTCTAGCTCCAACTATGGAACGTGTGCTCGATCTGGTCTTTAAGGAAAGGAGAGGATACAAGAACACCAAAATCTATGGTTTATATACCCTGTAAAAACATCTCAACTTGACAAGAAAACCTCAGTAGCACAAGCTTTATATAAAAACCAAATGAACCATTAAGCTGATTTATTTAAACAAAATAAATGTAATTAACTAATGAAAAAAAAAGTTTTGTTATAGCTTAGTACAAAACATAAATGCAGAAAGTAAATGCTCTCTTTTAGGAGCTTATTTTCCTACTCCAAGCATGATATAAAAAGGTTAGGTGTAATCAAAATCCAATGTAACCGCTTAAGCATTTTATTAACATAAAAACAAATTTCCCTGTCTTTGGTTACCAGCCAAAGTAAGGATACCTTATTCAGAAAACGCAAACCTATGTGATGATTCATAATGGGCGGGATGGATGGGAGATCACAGGCATGAATAATGTCATAACAATTCTTCCCCAACTTGTATGTGCTCATGCAGGCTGCTTCTATCCATGACTGGATAGGACTGATATACCAATCAGAACGATGAGGTAGACTAATTACATCATCATACTGATCACCAGGGCTTATCAAATGATAACTCGTTGCACAAGCCCCAAGTAGCTCCAAATCATAAGGAACCTCTATATATGAAAAAGATGGTTGAGACTGATATTCCACTGACTACATCACTTCTGACTTTTCACAACACTGCTTCTCAATGTCTCCATTACTAATACCCTTGTGCGGCTCTACATGATATGACTCTAAATAATCAGGTGAAAATTCTGAATGCTCCTCTTCCACACCAAGGCTTTCCCAGGCATCCAGATCCATGCTCCCCTCTATGGACATATCATAGATTGGACTTCCACAAATTTTTGAATAGACACTCCCCTTGTTGGACATATCATGGATGGGATTCTCCATAAGATTTTCACAAGTTGGATTATGTATGAAATTCCAATAGTCATCACTCCCATCCATGTCATATGTGGGGGACTCTTCATCCATGGGATTATGCTCCTGCCTATCCATGTCTTCCTTGTATTCATAACAATCTTCTTCAGATAAAATGTTACAAGGCAATAAACTTTCCAAACCTTCATCAACATGAGGAGAACAAGGTCTAGTGTCACCACACACCGTATTTATCTTATCATAAGTTTCTTTATAGGCTTCTTTTATGATATCATGAAGAGGATCTTCAATATTGTCTTCAATCAAGGAAACTTTTTGGGCATATTCAATGGGATCACTTGGGATGTGTTGCTCAGTGGGTTTCTCTAGAGGGATTTCTGGAAAAATATCAGCATTGCAACACACTTGAGAATACCTCAAATCTTCAATGTTTTCAGCTATGGTGACATGAGGAGAGTCTTCAACAATGTGTTCCATCATGGGCTCCTCCTGAAGCTCTTCAATAGGATCATCCTAGAATTTCCCTTCCTCAGAATCTTGCTATGTATTGGGAGACACCTCATATTCTTTAATAAGCCACTTAATTACTTCCTTTCTTGAATAACTATGAGGAAACTCTTTGATGGGAGTATCATGGATCTCCTCTTCACTTAAATGTTCAAGAAGTGATTCCAAGTCTTCAATACTTTGTATCATGGAAAAAGGTCCATCATATGTTTCCATGTGATACTCTATCCCAGATAGGCAGAAGGTACAGATCTTTTCAAGGAAAATTTTCAAACCATTCATACTACCTCTACCATCATGCCACTGCTCTAAAAACATCCAAAGGAAGCTTGGAAAAGAAGTCATACATTTATTAGGAAGGCCCTGATAGAACCAACAACAGGCTTCACCCCAAAAAGTACTAGCAAACATTTCCATCATATTGTCTTCATGAAGAATATTGGAGTCAGCCATCAACTGAAGAAAATATTTGACATGCCAGATGGACAAATCACCATAATTTCCATGATATACTGGAAGCCATTTATATGAATCCTCCACACCCTTACAATAGTTAGGAAAACCCAGGATGTTTGAGAAATCAATAGGCTGAAAAATTATGGTTATCTGGGCACCATATTTCTCCTTTAATTCATCCATATCAAAAATTAATAGTATGCATTTGATATAACCATTAAACCTTGTACTGAAAAGGTGGAGCTGTCAAGTGATGTGTCTTTAAAGGTTTTAACATGTCGCATGGGCTCATCTACACACAACAAAACTTCACAAGTTTATCATATAACAGGGTTTTATCCCTTCAATGGAGTTGCCATGTGAGATTAAAAATATACATTTAAGAATTCTCACAAGAATATTTTTTGCTTTTCTTTGTAAAAATAAAAAACTGAAAAAAGTTAGTGGAGTCGCCAGATGAAAATTAAAGATCTACTCTAAGCATTCATCAAACAAAGAAAAAAAAAGAAAAAAGGAAGAAAACAAAAGTCGTACACGGGAATAAAAATATTTATCCCCGGCAACGGTACCAAAAGGTGTTGCCGCCTTTCACACACCTAGGTTACGTGGCAGAAATCTTCAAGCCACTCGGTGTGTCCTTGGGGGCAAGTATCGAGTAAAGGCTGTCACCTTGTTCTTGACTCCTCCGTTTAGGCTCAACTCCTAACGAAGCCAACAGGGGTAGACCCTATTAAGTTACTAAGGAAAAATTATTTAGTATGATGATGGTATTAAAGAGTAAGTTTTTTAGGAGTTTGGATTTAACAATTGTAAACAACAAATAACATGATTAGATAATCACAAGTAGGCACGAAAATGACACCCAATCACATATAGATTGAAAGAAATAAACAGTTGACCAGTGCCTTGAAAATGGAGTCGAAAAACAATTAAGATTGCTTACAAGTGCTGGAATGAATGTTGTACAATTGTATCTTGGTTAATTTTAAATTAATGTAAGAAGATGAGTAATTTAACTTAGGCGAGGGGACTCCAGATATACCCAGGGGGTACTTGAAGTATGTCCAAAACTAAACCGTCATGGCTACCTGCAAGGAATATGTAGGCTGAATGGAGTCTCTAAGGCTATTTTTCATAATGCACCCGAAGGTGTAACAGAGATTGGCACCCCGAGGTCACTTTTCAGGAGTTCCCGCTTCTTTTGGGTATTTTTCCACCATAATGGTTTGATCGAGGCGTTGGATTTTCTCCTGATGGTTTGGCAATTTGGTGAGAGTGAATCCTAATTATTCTAGTCACTCAAGTGCTTTTGATGCAGGTTGACTGATCAGACAAACCGCAACCAAGTACAGAGCATACACATTGGAGTCTTCATTATTTTTAGTAAATTTTAAAATAGGTGTTCTTGTTAAAAAGAAAACCCTCCAGGAACCTCTTTCGATCCAAGTGGATCTCAATCAATTAATCAAGGAGGGGTTAATTTTATTATTACTAACGAAATAATTGATGAAAAAGGAATCAAAGATACACAACGTCGGTTTTCTAATTAGTCCTACCACGCATCTCTTCCCCCTTGCGGGTCAATCGGGAAGTCGTGGGGTAAGTAGTATGATTACTTTTGAAACTAAAATATGGAATAATTCAAAATTGTATCAAAGTATACAATCCTACATGTCAGTACTAAACTAGAGCACAAAAAAGGGAAAAATGCAAAAAAGTGAAATGGACGCAGATCCCCTTTGGGGGATGGGGAGCGAGCTCGAAAGAGCCTACTCAAAAAAGATTTTATTTTATTATTATTGGTTACAATATCAAAAAACTAAAATATCAGAAACCTCTTGGTCCTTATATAGGATGAAACCAAGATCTTACAACCTTCCAAAAATTTTAAATTTTAGTGAAAGAGAAGACCCCTGGGGGGATTTGAACACTCCCAAGGCCACTTTCGAACAGAAGCTTCCTTATTTTCTGTTACACCTGATAAAAACCAACAATCATTTTAGAATAAAATATGCCCAAAATCTATTTAAGAGTACCTTTGGGTCAGCCTACCTTAACTCAAAAAAGACTAAGTTAAAACTAGCTAAACAAGTGAAAAAGGAACCAAGGAAATCAAGCTTTCCTTGGGATCCTGGCTTTCTGTTTGTCCATCCAATGAAATATGCACTAATTTCTGGATTTAATCTTTTTAAAATCGAAAAGGAAATCTACAGCATGCAACCTACAAATTCTCTTTAACTCGCCATGCAAAACGGACAATTTTCCTAAGCTAGATCTAGAATGCTTAATGATACTTTCCAAAAATGAGATCTAGACTATGAGATTTGAAATAGAAGATATATGTAAGTTTTACTTTAATATAACAGATCCAAATGATAACAAATCTGTTGAACATAGTAACCAGGTAAGAAAATTGATTTTTTGAAGGAGAAAAAGAGAGAAAGAGTGCTGGAAGCCTGGGAATGTTGGGGTTTGGAGTTTGCTTTGGTGGAACACCAAGGGACTGTCTCCTCCAGAATATCTTTAAGATGAGGAATATTCAAACTAGCTCAACCTATTCTACAATCGAGATCACCTGCAACTTAGAAATCCTTGCACAAATGGATGGTTAAAACATAGGTGCTGCCGGAAAAGATAATTGGAAAGCATGCAATTAAACTTAAAATACATGCAACTCCAATATATTTGAAATAAGCAAACAGTAAGAGCATAAATCAAACTAGAACAAACTCTTACCCTAACAGGATGGAGCTCTCTCCTTCAAGGCCAACAATTAACCAGCAATAACAAAGATACATAACACAGATTATACCTCATAAGCATTTGACAATCACCATCCACACATTAAGAGCATTACACCATAGATATTGCCTCCAAAGCTTCTTTATTCCAGAAAAATGAACAATAACAATAGTACAATAGCAACAACACCTCAATCCCAGTTCTAACTAGGCTTGGAAGAGGCATCCTAAGCTTTATTTATACAAAAAATAGGAGATCTAGCCCAGGGGAGGCACAAATCCCAAGGAGACAGACCACTACAGCTGAAGGAGAGTCCATTAATGTCGATCTAAAGATGAACTGAGCTTCCACTGAGCCTACTTGTCAATCAGGGGGCTGATTGATCTAACACATCAACCCACAGACTAACAAATCAATCCACAAAGCTTCCAGGAGAGCCCACACATGTGGAGGAGAGAGAGAGGGTGCAATTCCCCATAAAGGATGCTAAAGTTCAACTCTGGATCTGTCCAGGTCACCTCCTTCAGTCAAGGATTTGTCAGATCCAGCCAATCTGGTTCAGATCTGACTGATTTCAATCAAATCGGCTGAGAATCCACTGATCTAGGATTTTGGATTTGCTCCATTATTCATCAATTTATTAATTAAAATAATCAATAATTGATTTTTTGGGGGTTTCTGACCTGAGTGATGGAAAATCACTCAAAACCTGAAAATAATGGGTCTATTGGTTTACATGGTGCTCTTAGATTGAAAATGAGCACCCCCATGGCTGAAACTGATTATTTGGCCCACTTTTATTACAAAATCAATTTTTCCAATTAAACTATTAAAAAATAGCCTAAGTTTTGGAAAAATTAAATTTTAATAAAAAACACTAAAAAAATTAAAAATTTTAAAAAGTTGAAAAAACCTAGGGGGACTTAGACATGTTCATATGACTTGACCATGATGCCTAGCATGTTTATACATTGACACATAGAATCTAATAACCTCAATGGGCCTAAATGCCAAGTCGACCACCCCAACTTTGGAGGTATGGAGTGAAAAACTCAGAAATTATCAGTCGTTTATTCAACAACCAATAATAACCAAGGGAAAAAACACCTTGGGCTGATCGGATCAACAAATAAATTCTAAGAGACCGATTATTTTACAGACACTATCATGCTAGAACATTTATTGCAATTCCCCTATGGGGTATGAACATGTGATATAGTACAACAAAGCTTCCCAGAAGCAAGACTAAAGGTCTTCTGAAGTCCGAACAAGTTATCCTTGTCCGGTTCACTAGGCTCACTTGATAAAAAACCACTAAGTACAATTTAGGTGGTAACAGATAGAGCTGAGATGTCTTCACTTGATTTCAAAAAATCATGTGTTGAGATACCTGAAGGGTACGATTGATTATGGGCTCATATATGTGACTGATCATAGGATTATCCTGCAAGGCTACGTTGATTCAGATTGGCATGGTAGTGTCACAGATAGGAATATCACTTCAGGTTGTTGCTTAATTTTGTGATCTGGAATGATTTCCTAGTTTAGCAGGAAGCAGACGAGTGTGTCTCTAAGTACAGCCGAGGAAGAGTACATTGCAACTTGTTCAACTAGTTGTGAGGTAGTGTGTCTTTGGAAGCTACTTCTAGGATTGTTTGATCTCGATTTAAAGGTGACTTGTGTGTTCTGCGACAACTAGATTTGTGTGAAGTTGTCTAAGAACCTTATGTTTCATGACAAATCGAAGCACATCGAGATCAGATACCACTATATCAAGGATATGGTGCAAAGAAGATGAAGCTCTAGTATATTGTGATGAATGAGAAGATATCCGATGTGTTGACCAAGTCTCTGTCGAGAGTGAATTTTGAGTACTTCAGAGATCAGCTTGGAGTTGTCTAGATTGATGTCCATCATGAGAGGGACTGATGAACTCCAAATAAGAACAAGTGATCTTCACATCCAGCATGAAAAATGGTTGGAACTATAAAGATATGCATCCAGCATGAAAAAGCGCCAGCACTGCAAAGATGTGTGTACTTTACATCCAGCATGAAAAATGGATGGCATTGTAAAGACGTGTATCTAGCATGAAAAGGGGTTGGCATTGTAGAGATGAGTAAGATTTACATTCAGCATGAAAAAAGGATGACACTGTAAATATGTGCATCCAGCATGAAAAAAGGTTGGCACAGCAGAGATGAGTGAGATTTACATCCAGCATGAAAAATGGTTGGCATTGTAAAGATGTGCATCCAACATGAAAAAGGGATAGCACGGCAAATATGAGTGAGCCTTACATCCAACCTGATCAGGGTTGAATTTGTAAAAATAGGCATCCATAATGAAAAAAGGTTGGAACTGTAAAGATACTATGATATACATCCAGCATGAAAAAGGGATGGCACTATAGAGATATGTGGGATCTACATCCAGGATGAAAAAAGGTTGTAACTGTGGATATTTGTGGGATCTATATCCAGCATGAAAAAGGGTTGGAAATGTAGAATTGTTGGTGATGTAGAGAGATGCCACAAGTCAATGGTGAGAGTATTGAGTTGCAGCAGCAGTCATGAGATCCAGTGATGATGATCATGACAGTAGAATACCTTCCTTGTTAAGAGGGACAGTTGAATATTGTGTAACTTCAGAAGATATTATTATTGTATTATTATTAGACTTTTGTCGTATTATTGTTATACCTCCTTTGGGGTATTTTATTGATGTATTTGTTCATGTAAAAATATTGAAAGATTCAATGTAAACCTTCCTTGTAAGTCGGGTCAATAGTACCCAAAATAATTATTATATAAATTTTATTTTGAGTCTTCCTAGAGAGGTCGACCCAGTCATGGTAAAATGTCACTCACACGTTCAGTATAAATAAGAGGAGAAAGTCCTCTCATTTGGACATACAATTTTCCCAAGCAAGTGTGCAAGAGAAAGAAGAAGAAGTTCATTATGAAGGAGAAGAGGTCGCTCTTATATTTTAGAGTCATCTTACCTTTGTTTGGCATTATACTTGTTGATTGAATCTATCCTGAAGGTGTTGTTGGGTTTCTTTCCTTGTAGGGTTTCCCACAGGAGAAATATTTGTGTCCTTTTGTTGTGTTGTGTTGTGCTTGTATTTCTTTCAATGATCATATTGCATATGATTATAGTGATGTAATGGAAATTGTTTGAAGATATCATAATCATATTGGAAACATTAAAATTATAACATTCCCCAACTCATGGAATGGAATATATATATTAATTTTGTAATCATTTGGGATTTGGGAAAAAAAACTAACACAACTAACCGATATGACTACGTTGTTGGGTTTCTTCCCTTGTAGTGTTTCCCAGAGGAGGAATATTTGTGTACTTTTGTTGTGTTGTGCTTATCTTTCTTTCAATGATCCTATTTCATATGATTATTGTGATATAATGCAAATTGTTTGAATATCTAACATAATCATATTGGAAACATTAAAATTCTATAATTCCCCAACTCATGGAATGGAATTTATACAATTAATCTTGTAAGCGTTTGGACTTTGGAAAAAAAACCTAGCACAACTAACCAAGATGAGTACATTAATAAAAATCTCTGTGTGGACATTGCCTTGCCTCCTTAGTCTTAAAAATTGGGTATCTCACCATGATAATCTACTTCTTGGGTCCACCAAACCACCTTTATCTCTTTCAACTCCTCATGGTTGACCCTTAGCTCTTATTGCCAAACCCTTTTTATGAAGACCCTAAATCGGTAACCCACCTGTTTCCCACCTATTTCGACTAGGTGGCAACCTCATGTACATTGAAGATGTACATAATTGTACAATTTGTACCTTGGAAAAATCTAAGGATTTTTCACTTCTGCAGGGAAATTGCCCCTTTGTAAAACGAAATGTCTGCTCCCCTGCGTGGGAAAATTAATGTAATTTTATGTGCTAGTATGGGTCATATGATATGAATGCCACACCATGGAACTGGTTTTTAGGGAAGTCCCCTCATCGAGTGTTTTTTCCCTTTCCAATTAATCTTGTTGTTTAAACGATTTTAATTGGTTAGGTTTTTCACTCAAAATCCTCCAAAGTGGTGACGGGCGTTCTAACAGTCAAGTCCATGAGGTGGCTAAGGCTTCAAAATGTTATTCATGACCATGCTAGACATTTTTATAGAGTCTTGCGGAGTTTCGTTATGTTGTTTATTTTTATTTTTATTTTTTCTAGTTAATTAATTTCACCCCTTGGTGGTTAATTAACTCAGTTTTGATGTAATTGCTCAAGCACTGGCACTTTGTAATAGGGGCTATGAATGCAAAGTAAATTTCTATGAAACCCCCTAAGCCATTGCTTCGAGTCCCATGTCATTCTGATAAGGGGTTGAGGAGATAGACCATTTTTGGCTAAGCAAGGTCTATTTTTCCTGGGGAATTAATTAATTTCCCTAAGTCAAAAATTTTAATTATTTGATTTGAAGGAAAAAATCAAATAAGGCCATTGGTATTTAAGTTTGGGGGGTGACTAAGTATAGTCAATTTTTATTTAAATAAACCTCCCCCTTGGTCAAAATAGATTTCCCAAGTGGGGTGTTCCTCTTGTCTTAATAAAAGATAAAAATTAAAAATTAAAAATTAAAAAATTAAAGATTAAAAAATAAAAAGTAAAAGATAAATTAAAAAATAAAAAAGATAAAATAAAAGATATAAGATTAAAACTTGAAAATAAAAGATTAAAATATTTAAAAATAAAAAGATAAAAGTAAAAAGTAAAAGATAAAAAAAAAGATTAAAAAATTAAAAAATTAAAAGATAAAAGTAAAAAGTAAAAGATAAAAATAAAAGATTAAAAGATTTAAACATAAAAAGATAAAGATAAAAAGTAAAAGATTAAAATAAAAGATTAAAAGATTATATAAAAGATTAAAAAATTAAAGATAAAATTAAAAATTAAGTCAAAGGAGGCCCCACTTGAGTCATGGAAACCCTAGATCTAAGGGTGTAGATGCATTGAGACATGGATCAAGCATCTAAGCCATAGATTGAAAATTAATCTAAGGGTGTAGATTGATTGAGAAGAATGTAAAGTCAAATATGTAGATCTAGTGGTGGAGATTTAACCTAGATCTAGATCTAATCTCGGCCATTGATCTTTAAGGGGTTGGGGTCTTCCTCAACTATATAATGAGGGTCTCACTCCCTCATTAGACATCTTCTCCCATGCTATTGTTATGCTGCCGGAATATTTCTCCACTCTCCTTTCATACTCTTATGCTATTGTAATATTCTTGCCCTAGTTGGGCCATAATAGAAGAATACTTTGGAGGAAATTTGTGCCAGCACTCTACATCTCATGCATTCTTGTGGTGAGGTAACTTGTATTGTATTTTTTATTTGCATTTGTACTAGCTTAGATATCTCTCCACAAAGTATTTTGTGAAGAGATTTGTAGGTAGAAGTATTTCTATCTTCATTTGTGAGTAGATTGGTAAGATCCTACAAAGTATTTTGTAGGATTTATTTTTGTACTCACCTCTTTGCTTACATTTCCAGCACTCTCAAGTTTATTTACAGGTTTTCCAAGCCAAGAAGGGCTCCTCCAAGTGTTCACTTTTCCAGATTTTCAATTCGGCCATTTTCTGTTTTCTTTCATAAAACTGGGTTTTATTCACTGTATAGTGAATATAACCCTTGTTTTAGGGCCCCCATCCATATTATATTAGTATAGACTTCTATTTCTGTTGTTTATATGTTATTTCAGCCCTCTAAACATTCATTTTCAGCCACTAAAATTTCTGTTTTCCGTTTTTTAAAAGTTCAGATTTTCCTGCAAAATTTCTGGGTTTTACACTAAATTTTTCTAACTTTCTGTTCAGTTTTTTGCAGTAATTTCCAGCAAGTAAGTTGCTGATTTTTTGCAGGTTTTATGCATAGAAAGAGGGGGTTATGCTTCCCTAAATTTGCCAGAAAAAACCCAGCTAAATTTTGGTCCAAAAGGGGCCCTAAACTACACTTCTTCTCTCTTTCCTATTACATTGTAAACCCCAAAGGAGAAGTTCTCTTTGGGGGTATTCTCTACTGTAAATTTGTATATGTGTAGTGTAGAGATAGCTGCTTAGATTTATTTTATCGCAAGTCATTTTCCTTTTTACCCACCTATCTTTGTGACAGACTACCATCTCTGTCACAGAGATTGTTGTGAGGTTAGTTTACTGTTTTATTTAGTTGTATTTCCTTTCTAGTTTTACTTTCTGTTCACCCACCTATCTTTGTGACAGACCACCATCTCTGTCACAAAGATTTCTATGAGGTTAGTATAATCAATTTCCTTTTACCCACCTATCTCTGTGACAGACCATCATCTCTGTCACAGAGATTGCTGTGCGGTTAAGCATTGCTCTAGCTAGTTACAGTTTCTTTCAAGTTCAGTCTTTTTATTTTTCTGTTAAAAGAAGTAATCATACAACTCACCCATCCTGTGTATCATCTATCCACTTGTCATCTCCCTTTAGGGACTTCAAGTTGGATATGAAAAGCAGGAGAAGTAGGGGCTTAGGTAATTAAAGCAACATTTTTATTTTCCTGCTACAATCTTCACATTTAAATTTTCAGTCCAAGATCGAATACCAGCACCTCCCATAAGGGATATCGCTTGGTGATCTTGTTGATAACTTAAAATTTACATTGCATATTAATCACC
>LPNX011177285.1:181152-196722 GCA_001517045.1 Pseudotsuga menziesii | reverse complement strand
ATCAAACTTAAAGTCTTTCTTTCTTTTATTTCCTGTTGGTTCAATAAGTTTCACATTAAAGCATTTTCTTCTACTATCTTTTGTTTATACTGATAAGTTTAGATCAGCTGTACATTACTTAATAATCTTGTTTCATTACTATTATAATTGTACCATTTGTCTGTTTATTCATCTCATTGTTAGACAACCTAAACTGTGGCTTAATTAACTTACATTCCAGTTTCAGTTGTAAATCTGTAAAGTTATAATTTTAGACTCCATTTGTAATAGGAACTGGTATTTATTTATCTCAAGGTCTGCTTGTCATTAAAGGAAATCTGTGTATTTGCATGCTGCTTGTCATTCCTTAGATATTATAAAGTCTTAGCCTTAGTCTTAATAAAAGATCCCTTTAATTAATTTGTAATTAATTAATAAATCTGGAACTTAGTTTTCCTGTAAGGACTACCCCCCTTGGCTCTGTTGGGATCTTGCCTAAACGGAGGAGTTGTGGACTGTGGTGACAGTGGTCCCCAGCTCTCACTTTCCCCCAAGGACACACAGAGCAGGTTGTGACTTTCCTGTGTCTTAAAGTGTGAATTAGGCGGCAACACCACCCTAAACCAAGTCTCTCAACTATGCAACCAAGTAACCAACTTTTCCTTATCCATTATGCAATTAAGTTATAGACATTTGGACATTTGTAATTTCTGAAAAAAACCTTGCACAACTAACCAAGACAACTACATTAAACAAATCACTCAGAATAGACATTGCCTATTTTCCTTAGACTTATAAATTGGGGATCTCGCCACATTATAATCTACTTCATGGGTCCACCAAACCATCTGTGTATATTTCTTATCTCTTAATGCCAAACCCTTTTATGATGACCCTAGATCACTAACCCATAACCCTAAAACCTTATCTCTAAATTGTTGTTAGAACCTTAACCATTAGTGTTAAATCTTAACATTAGACCTTTGGTGGATTTAATCATTTATTGAAAAGTATACCATGTATTTAACCCTCATTTTACAAAAAACATAGTAGATTAGTACTTAATATTGTTCCATATCAAGAGAATTGGAACACATGCTCTCATACTTTTTCCTTTTAGAATTAACCCTCTACGGAATAGAAATCCAACCTTAATTGTTGAAATAATTCTCAATAAAACCTTTATAAGGAAATTTGGTTTATATTAAGCATCTAAACTTAACATTTAGTCTAACAATGTAGAAAACAAAGTATGTTAGTTGATCATAAACTTGACATTTAGTCTAATAATGTAGAAAACAGAGTATGTTAGTTGATCATAAAATGCACCTTGATCATCATTGTTACACATAATTCTCATCACCTTCATGTGCAGAGAACTCAAACACCAGAAATTGCCTCAGATTCCCCAAGTAATGAAGTTGGACAATGGCCAAAACTCATAATTTCATATATGAGTCCACCACCGCGTCTCCCTTTAATGCAATAAGTGTTACCTTCTTCAGTAACGCTTCTTGTCTCATGAAAATGAGCGGTGCCACCGCCTTTTCTCTTTGTTCAATAAGAGGTTCCACCCTGGTAACACTTTGTCTCCATGGTAAAAGAGCGGTGCTCGAGTTTTAGAGGGAAAAAGAGAAGATTCGCGAAGCTTCTCGAAGGAAGACTTTGTGGCACCCTCATCCATACTCTTGTGGACCACCTAGACTTGAGATCCCCCCTAATAGGATTTTCCTTCCACCTCATCCACCATTTTCTCAACCATCCCTATCCTCCCAAGGCCTATAAAATCTGGCTCATCCTCCATGGTTGAGAGAGAGAAAAGTTATGTTGTTGCATTGAGATTCTGGATAAATCTAGGCTAAGCTTAGAAGGGACAAGTTGGATCTTTGAGGACAATACTTGGCATGTGAGGAGGCATCATAATGCTAAGGCACAATGGTTGTAATATCTCTTCTTTTATGACTAATGTAAAGATGGTTCCTTTCCCATAAAATGTATTGTCTTATTATCATTCATTTTGTTATCAGATTCCTTATTCACTGATATAGAGTTGTAGATCATTTTCTGGTACTTTTGATCTTGTTTGTTGTTTGATGTGTTTATTGCAGGTACATATATGGAGAGCTAACAACATAGAATACTTTTACAACATACTACAGGACAGTTAAAATATGCATTCCATACATCTACCAATTCTAGGGAAAGTGCTTATCCTTGTTATCACTCATTTGTTCTAGATCTGAACCATTCAGAACTAGGGAAATAGCTTTTGTCAGTAGGAGGTGAGAATTTCCAGCAACAAATTTGGCGACTATACTGGGGAATACATTCAGCACATCTGATCTTTCTTAGTTTTCAAATTCTTGTCTGTAATCCAAAATCTAACCTTTTAGTGATCAGATCTACTAGCTTTCTAGTGAGTTTTGGTTCAGTTTAACCAGACCTTCTTAGATCTGAAACACATCTTCTTTCTATAGTTAATTTTCCTATTATTTTCATGATTTGATTCCAGTTGTTCAGCACTTAACTTTGTTTTTTCACTGCCTTTTTTTTTTAAACCTACAGGAGTCACTGTGCATTCAGGAAGGACATTAAGCGGTGCCACCGTGCATTCTCAATAGACATAAGGCAGTGCCACCGCTCTATCATAGTGGACAAAAGGCGATGCCCAGGCGTAACGCTCTGTCACCAACCTTCTGCAAGCAGTTCCAAGTAGGGTTTCTACACTCGTGTGATTTTAAAGCTTAGTTAGATTCGCTTTATGTTCTGAGTGTTTTTCTGGCTTCACTTTTGAGTTCTTGACTATTAAATTCAAAATCTGAAAGTGGTAAATGCTTATTTTGTTTTGGTTCAAAGAGATAGAATGTTTCCATCTGTTTAGTTGCTTGTATTCTTGGGTTTTATTTTCAAAAGAGTGCTTGGAATTCAATATAGTTATATCTATTTTTATTGTTAGATCAACTGAAAAGGAACTTTTGTTTTTTGGTTTTTTCTTTTTGTTCTTCATGAATTCATGAAAGATTGGTTTTGCTTTTGATTCAAAGAAAAATTGAGATTTGATCATAGTTGTATTTGAAGAAGAACTACTGGATCCTTGATTACCTTCACAAACTTTCAGGCATCCATGTTCTTCTTTTCCCTTTATATGCTCTTATCTTGTCAAAAAAATATATCATAGTTGTGAGTTAGATCTTTTCATTTGTTGAATAATTGTAAATAGTTCTTAGTGTGCCAATTAGTTGTAGTGTCTTTCTTTTTGGAAAAATATATCTTACTTAATTCTTGCTTTCAAACATCATATTAGAAGTTTGTTGCTTGTTTTCATTTTTGAAAGATAGTTCAGTATGATTGTTTGTGATTTATTTGCTACAGAAATGGAATTGAATCACTCTCTCCCTCCTCTAAGTAGGGCATACTTTGAATGATAAAGTGAAAAAAATTCACATTCATATTGCATGGTTTTAATTTTTCTTTCAACACATAATGCATTCACCTAATCGTTCAAGATAAAATTAACGTTAGCTATAGGTTAAGTTTTTTAGTAACTTGAGTGATAGGATAGAGAAATGTTCCAGCATCTTAAAACATAGGAGATTTCATTCTATTTTCTGCACTACATCCCAGGAACTGTGTGGTTCTTCCACATACCATTGGTATATCGAACGACATTTCACATACCCTTGATTTATATAGAAAGGTACTTCACATACTTGATTGTATATCGAAAGGCCCCTTTTGTACGGTTGTGCATTAGACAGCACTAATACAGATTTGAGCTCCCACGTACCTTGAGTATATCGGGAGACCCCTCTAGGATACCTTAACCAACTGAGCAAATCCTTTTGGTCGTCTTGTTGGTGCAATACACCAAGAACAGAACTCGAGGAGCTACTACGCACGTGCCATCCAGGTAGTCGAGTATTCAGGAAACGGTATGATCCTAATCCTCCTTGTCGTGTTTTACTATTGGACCCTGCGATATATTGTGAGTTGCAAAAGCTTGACATTCCTAGTGAGGAACCATATTTTATTAGCCCCTCTTATCACCTAAGTTTGCATGTGACCTTTAGTTTGCATAGGAGTGGTTTTGTGTGTGATTCTAGTTTTTAAACCCTAGGTTAGGTTATTAGTGACCAGCAATCTGGCTGAGTTTCCTTTGAGACGATCCAAAAGAGTTAAAGCCTTACCACCCAACCTTACTCCTGTTGTAGGAGAAATCCCAATGGAATCCATAGATCAAGGTGTCCTAGCTAACTCCCATGTGGAAGGGAACCCAGTTGTGGAAGATGGATAAGAATTCACCACTTACGATAATCCATGGTCGAACAGCCTCCTACGGCTGATACTACCTTTCATTTTCCAATGGAAGGTCGCGTTGGTTCATCATATTGGGTATTTAATTACCCAGGTGATGATACCAGGAGGATAGAATATGGCCCTAATGCTCCTTTTTGGAGAACTTCTTTAGGTCAAGCTATTTTGGAATTTGGGGTTATTAGACCTTCCTTCATTAACCCCAACCATCTATTGATTGGTTCTGTAATGCTCAAGAAAATATTGCGAACATCACTGCTTCGCCTCTTCCTCATCGGGAACCCATGACTGCTCTTTTACCCTGTCTTCCAGAAATCACCCCTGCTAGATATTGTTCACTTTCATCATATTGGGTAGATCCTAATGTAGGATCATCAGCTCTTGGTGTGACAGCTCTAATCTAGGTCAATCCTCCAACCCTACTCCTGCAGTTTCAAATATTGGGTCTACTTCTAGTCCTCCCATATCCTCTACCGCTGGGGGGAAATCCCCATCTCAAGCGGTGTCATTATCCCCTAACACTGGGGGGAAACCCCCAACACAAGTTGTGTCATTAGTTAGCAGAGTCACTTCTAGTGGAAGACAAACCCCTGTTGTAGGACAACCAATAGTTGTTGTTCCTTTCACCAACACAAATATGGTAATCCCTCCTTCTAGTTCAGGTCAACCCCTATGGGTACAACCTCCAATTAACCAACCTTCTTGGCGTTATACTTACCTAGGAAATCAATCACCTGTAAGTAATGTTAACTATCAACCTACATCTATAGGGGTTATGTATCCTAGAATCCCTTACCCCAGAAACATGTTTACGTCATGGGGGAAACTTAATTGGTCCTATATTCCCATGCTGAGAGGAACACCTATGAATATTGTTGGAGGTTCTAGAGGGCCACCTTATCGCAGGAAACCTTTTAGGGGATCACCTGATGGAGGACCACCTTTTGGAGGTCCACCACCTGGAGGTCCGACCCCTTTCCATATCAACAGTAGTTGATTAATCATATGTCGTCACAGGCAACATCTAACTCTATATAAGAGATCTGAATGATGTCCTCGAAAACTATTAACTTGACCACTCGTAATCAGACATACGACAAAATAGCAGATAAGAAGGATGAAAATCCTTCTCCCGAGAAATTTCCTTTATCAAATTATTCTCCTCCACCTCCATCCAATGGCCCTCTTACAATCGAGAAACCTAACCTCGACGTGATTTTTCTCCCACCTAAGAGTACTCCAGAAATTTGTTTTCAATCCAAATGCTCCAGTTGCACAATTCTACAATGTTTTTGAATATTTGTCTCAAGCGCCTTGCGCGATGTCTACCCTGGAGGTATTCCAAAGTTGTCCTACACATCGCAAAAAATTATTTACGGACTTAGGGTCCTTAGACCCAGATAACACTAATTTGATTCATTTTAATGTGGAGAATTACAAGTCCATATTACCCCATCAGCTCGAATTTCAAATTGTGACTAGATTAGTTGGGAGAAACCTCCATAGGACCGTTTTGGATGAAGGAGATTCCACCTTAGTATTGTTTGTGCCTTTTTGGATATCCATTGGTTCTCGTGAACTTATGAAGTCACCCCCAACCTTAAAATCTTTCGACGGACAAGGTTTCCAACCTTATGGTCTATTACCAGCCCTTTCGGTCGAGCTTGGGGGCAAGAATATTTCCATTCAAGTGGGGGTATTTGATGCTAGATTGGATTACAATATGCTATTGGGGAGGAACTGGTTCTATGCTATGACAGTTGTCACTTCGATAGTTTTTCATACTCTCCAATTCTCTCATTTGGGGAAGATTGTGACCATCAATCAACTCCATTTTTGTTCACCCGATGTTACTGCTCCTACTGCGAATAATATTCCTATGCTAGGCCAATCCCCTGCACCTTATCAATCAGTTAGGGTATGAATGTTGAAGGATTCAACCCTTATGGGAGTGTTCCCCTCAACCCCTCCTAGTAAGGAAGTGGCAACTGTGAACATGATTTCCACGACCGGCTACAATCCTAAAGATAAAGAAGTTGTTGAGTCATATTCTCTAGTCCCTTACAAAGCCCTATATGATGTTATTCAATATGTTTTTGATGTCCATTCCGATGGTACTCATCTAGTGGCATCGGATCCCTACCACCTACCCTATTGGTTGGAACCCTCTCTCCCCACTCTAGACTATCTCTCGTAGACTTTTCCATCGGATGAGTCCATTATGGAGATCATGAGTGTGGATGAATCTATATGGAAAGATCATCATCACAGATCCTCTTTCCTTCCCAATGCCATTTAGATAGACTATGAATTTGTGTATCTCATTAGTATTGATATCGTCAAATATCCTCAAACGCTTATACTGTTACAAGGCACTGATTCCAAAGGAAACCTTTGTAACATTACCTAGACAACTCCCATTGACATATCAGTGAAGCCTAGAACTATTGAGCATGTTCACGTAGGCCTAAATTGCTCAATAGAAGAAATTGAAAGTTATAGAGCTTTATTCAAAGAGTTCTGAGATGTTTTTTTCCTTGGACTTATGAAGATATTTTTGAGATTCATTCGTCCATCGTTGTACACGAAATCAAGAACTATCCCACAACAAGGCCAGTCCGACAAAAACTACGTCAAGTCCATCCTAGGAATTCCTAGGGCTATTAAAGTTGAAGTGGAAAAAAATTTGAAAGTGGGTTTCATTTATCCCATACCACTGACCGAATGGGTGTCTAATATTGTCCCTGTTGCTAAGAAACATGGAACTATAAGGGTTTGCATCGATTTTCGAGATCTAAATAAGTCTTGTCCCAAGGACAATTTCTATACTCCACACATTGATCAAATCATTGATAATTGTGCTGGGAGCGTTATCTTCTCATTTATGGATGGATTTTTTGGCTACAATCAGATAGAAATTCTACCCGTCGGTCAACATAAAAAGACATTTATTTGTCTGTGGGGAACCTTTTCCTATCGGAAGTTACCCTTTGGTTTAAAAAATGTCAGAGCTACATTCCAGTGTCCCATGTCATATGATTTTCATGATATTAAACACATTGTGGATCCGTATCTAGAAAACCTCCCTACTCATTCACAGCAATGGGAGGACCACCCAGGGCATCTTAGGGACATTTTCCTTAGATGTTGTCATCATAATATTCAGCTTAACCCACACAAATGTGTCTTTTGTGTTGATATTGGATGTCTTATTGGATTTGTGGTTTCCAAATATTGCATCCGGATAGATCCTTTGAAGATAGTTGTTATCTTAGCCTTACCCTCCTCAACTAATATTACTGAACTCCAAAGTTTGCAAGGGAAGGCAAAATTTCTTCGTCATTTTGTATGCAACTTCGCAGAAAAATGCATGGCTATATGTGTCTCCTTAAGAAGGACACTTTGTTCTTTTGGGATGACCAATCCCAACAAGCTTTTGATCATTTGAAACACACTCTGACACATTCACCAGTGTTGCACCCCCCAAAGTACTCAAAATCCTTTATGTTGTATGTTTTTGCCTCCACTACTACTATTGGTATGGTACCGGTGCAGGAAGATCTCAATGGAAAAGAACACATGATTTATTACCTAAGTAAGAGTCTACTTGACTTTTAAACTCATTATTCGCGTGTGGAGAATCTAGCGTTGGCTACGGTCATCGATGTGCAAAAATTTCATCACTACATTTTACTATGCACCACGATTGTTCTCACTGATCAAAACCCCATGTATTACATTTTGACCTGTCAAGTACTAGGGGGGCAAGTATTCCCTTTGGATCGTCATCCTGTAGGAATTTGATCTTGAGTTCGCTAAGGCCACTTCTAAGAAGTCCTTAGTTTTTGCAGAATTAATGTGTGACCTTCCCTGTGCTCTGATGGAAGTTAAGCCCAACGATTCATTTTCGAATGAATTTTTGTTCTCGATTAGCACAACTGATTTTTGGTATGGATATTTAATCATCTATCTTCGGACCCAAAGGTTTCATCCTAATATGTTTTGTGATGATCGTCGTCGTATCCGTCACTACGCAAATTATTATCTCATTTTAAATGACACATTATATCGTCGTGGTATTGACTCCATTCTTCGGGGATGTCTTACACACGAAGAGGTTGAACAAGTTTTGAATGATTGCGACTCTGGAGCATGTGGCGGTCATCTTTCTGGGATGGATACAGCTCAGAAAATCCTTCGCGCTGGGTATTTTTGGCCTTCAATATTCAAATATTGTCATGAGGCAGTTAAGAAATTTCCACCCTGTCAATTGTTTTATCCTAAAAAGTGCACCCACCCTGCTCCTTTACACCTTATCATTTTCGTTGGCCCTTTCACCAAATGGGGAATTGATTTTATGCATTGTAATCCTACCTTATCCGGGAGGCATGGTTACATCATCGTAGCCATTGATTATTTTACAAAATTGGTTGAGGCAATGCCTACATATGCAGAGGATGGCAGTACTGCCGCCCTCTTTTTGTTTAATCATGTCATAGCTAGGTTTGGAGTTCCGCAAGCCATAGTCACTGATCACGGATCCCATTTCCATAATTAGATGATGGCTAAGTTGAGTGCTAAGTTGGGATTTCATCATGAAAACTCAACTCTGTATTATCTGCAAGCTAATGGTCAAGTTGAGGCCATTAACAAAGTTTTAAAAACTATGTTGCGTAGGATGGTTGGAGATCACAAATCCAAATGGCATTTGACTCTTTTTTCCGCACTTTGGGATTATAGGACTTCAGTTAAAATAGCAACTGGTTTCACACCATTTTGATTGGTTTATGGACTAGAATTTGTCCTTCCTATCGAATGCGAGATCCCATCCCTCAAGCTCACAATGGAGCTTCTCCCAAACACTTCTACCAAAGAAGAATGGTTTTTGTACTTGATGAACCTTGATGAGAGTAGAAGAGATCATGCCTTAGCTAATGAGGCACATAAAAAACGCATTAAGGCTCAATACGAGAAGTTTGTTCAACCTCGTATCTTTAATGAAGGTGACATGGTCCTCACCTACAAGCAGAGGCATGACAAGCTTGGAAAGGGTAATTTTGAATCCATGTGGTATGGTCCTTTTATCGTCAGGAAAGTTTTAGAAAAAGGGGCCTACGAGCTTATACATTATGATGGGATACCTTTCGGGAAAAGTCACAATGGGTTGTACATAAAAAGGTACGATGCTTGAAGTCATTTATGTATGGTACTTTGTATATTGATTGACTTTTTGGTGTGGTTTTAGTATTTCAATATGTTTTTGAGTTTTTGTTAGCACCGTTTATACCATATTTTGGTTATGCAGATCAAATGGATTTTTATGGTTTTGTTGATGGTGCTTATCGTTATACCTTGAACGTCTTGTCAGCTGCTTGGGTTTTGTATTCCCCGTCTCATGACTTAGTCAGTTCAAGAGCGGTTTGTATAGGTCCAACTACCAATAACATCGTCGAGTATCAAGCAGTGATAGGTTTGTTGACCGAGGTTGTATCTTAGGACATTGATCACTTGGTAGTATTCATGGATTCACAGCTAGTGGTTTTTCATTTGAACTACATTTATGCCATCAAAAACCCTACACTCCTTCATCTTTTTCAGAGAGTGTGTTTGTTAGAAAGGCCATTTAAATGGATCATTTATAGGCATATTCGTAGGTCTTATAACACTATCTCAAACTCATTGGCCAATTACATTTTGGATTGGTATATCGCTCATACATAACTTTTGATATATAAAACATGGTTGATTGTAAAATAAAATAAACAGTAAAAGGCACATAAAAACTCATGTAAATATTATTTTCCATTTGAACACATATAAACCGCCGTAAATAAGTTTGAACACATATATATAAAAAGTATTTTTACAAATATATGGTCTCGAGACCCCAACTGAAGCACTCTAGATTTCAAATATACAAAATGGCAAAAATATTGAAGCTAGACAACTTTTAGTGTATACATCATGTAGAGTGACTAGTGGTGCTCATGGTAACACATGATAGCTCTCTCTACTCTGCATAGCAGGCGGCTGAATCAACCTGACACTCCAGCTGTATGTTTATGGTACCTTCTAGGGAGGTCATCAATGGAAGCATCTGGAATGTCAAGAGTTAATCGGTTGAGTTTATCCTCCAACTCAGTCAAATCATCATCCCCTCTATGAACGAAGCGGGCACCCGCTCGTCTGTCAATCGAGGAAGATCCCCAGCTCATGCATCTCCAACATCTACATGAAAATGATAAGTCTCGTTATCATTTGTAAAAAATATAGAACATAAAAATCCAAAAAATAATCAATGTCTTGAGTATCCTTATTACCAATATCACCCCATTGGGCACCTACCGGTAAGGGTAGATCAGGGTCTCCCCTGAAGTCAGTACTAGCGTATGCAGAGTCCTCCACCATGAGAATTTTGTCATCTAACCAACAGAAGAATGTGCTCCCATACTTGACCTTGGCCCCACCACCACCAGTGCGGGCCATGATCTCTACCCACCGCAGCATACGAGGGTCACGTGCTCTCACCTTGATAAAATCCACTTGAGGCCTCAGATGAGGCACCCACTCGAAGAAGAAGGATGCCAAGATGGTCCCATAACCAAACTGTTTCAACTCCCCCTATCGACACTTAGTCAGCTGATCCTTGAACACATTTAGTAAAGCTTCGGCCCAGTTCTGGACCGTAGGATCCATAGCCTCCAAGGCGTAAACCATGCGGGATCGGGAAGCCTAGTGAACCCCTTGGCTCCCTGCAACCCACTGCATGGCAAAAAGTACTGTCCAGAGAGGCAAATCCATTACCTCTTTGATGGAGATATTTTTCCCAGACATCTAAGTTCCTGGAAAATAGTGACAATCTATGAGTTCTTTTGTTGTGACGTCTCCTCCTCGAGGACCCGTCAGTGAGATATGCTCACCTCACCTGGATAATCTTGTGAGGAAGTAGATGTCCTCTAATTACACTGTAAGAATGTGGGGCCCCACCTCGAAGTACTGCTACTCTAGATTCCACATTCTCAGTATGCATTCCAGCAGTCTGACATGAGACCTCATGCTTTGAACGTGGAAGAATTTTAGGAGGCCACAATTCCATAAAGCAACTATAGAAGCAGCGTCTCCTCCAGCCCTGGCATCATCATTCTCATGTTGTATTTCTTTCCACACAACCATTTTGACTGAAATGACCTGTCAAAAAACAAAATTGAACTATTAGAACACATTATCAACCTTTGAAAATACTTTAAAAGAATTATTTTGGCCAGGTCGTTCATATTTTGGTAGCACTCTACGGCACTGCTTCTGTCTCCTTGAGACAAAGAGGTGGAACCGCCTGTCTAGGCATGAAAAGCGCAGTTCTGCTCAGGCACCACCTTTCCCGTAAAGGGAAAGAGCGTTACCCTGAGTGTGATTTTTACCCTAAGGTAAAAACCTCAAAACCCCAAAAAATGTGCCTGGAAAGGAAAATTTTGACCATGTAAATGTTAAGGATGGTTTTAGCTCCTACCTGGAACAGACGGATCAAGTATCGGACGGGTAATGGCTCTGGAATCTTCACCTAAAATCTCCACACAATTGCTCCAAGTAGCTCTTCAAACCTTGTAAATAGTAAAATGATATGTTTTTACTATTTCCTTAGCTTTTATATGAGATATTTTAGGGTTTTATGGCATTATTTTAATCTTTTTAATTATATCCATAAAAAATGCTCTTTATATAGTGTAAAAGCTGATTTTAAATATTTTGGAGATCTAATAGTTTTTTAAAAGGTTTTTGCATGGATGAAAGTAAAACATTTTGGTTATGAGCAAGTTTTTTTTTTTAATTTTTCATACTTCCATAAAATGGAAAAAATCATCGAGCGCTAATTTAAATCATCATCATGTTTTTTCAAGTATTTCTTGTTTTTGGGGTAGCGGGTCCATCAAAAGTATGCTGAGTGGGTACTCGTTGGATACGGAATTTAAATCCACATCCAACGAGCTCTCCCGATCGAAATTTGAGTAAAAACACGAGGAGACATGTCGAAAATACAAACAAAATAAGACACGAGAAGACATGTCGAAAATACAAACAAAAAAAGTAGTTTTTTTATGATACCTATCCCCAAATTTATATTAAAAAGGTGTTTAAGACCTATACGATATTTCAAATTTAAATCAATTTCATTGGCTAACACCTGATGACATGGAATTTGAATTAAAGTTAAAAGGCCCATTTTGAGTTGAAATTTCCTCTGTGACTGAGAGACCCTCTTTTGGGAATGAACCCCTCAATTCTCAGGTTCGTGAAATATATGAGAATGGACTTATCTCTGGATAAGCTACAACGTGTTTGTTACCCTCTTTGGACTCGTAAAAATTAAAAGAGGCACGCATCAATCATGATGGAGAAATTAAGGGAAGGGAACTATCTCATTTTGCAAATAATGGCAGTTATTAATCACCTTTGAACATGGCACTTGTATGCATTTCATTCAATCAATTGGGTATTCATCTTGCTTCCAAGTCAACCCACTTTCATGATTCATGTCACTCCTTTGATTCTTTCAAGGAATGCATCAACTACCGTCGCATTATGTCTTGGTATCCGTCTGGTCAAGTCAATGCTTCCAAGTCTTTGGTCATGTCGCTCGATGTTCAAAGGAAAGTCATGTTGAGATTTTACCTCTGCAGTCAAAACAGGATTTGTGTCAATACTTTTGAGTCATTCCTATGGTTACATCATACTCAAAATTCCTAAGCTTTGTTTTGAGTTTCGTATCGTCGATGTGGGATTCATCATGGCCCTCCTTCGACGAGATTATTCATGTCGAATTAAGCTCATCCTCCAGGAATTAGGCTTAGAAACAAATTAGTACCTTGCGATTTGTATGCATCAATGGAAGACTCTCTTGCTCACGACAGGTTCACATCATTGACCTTTGATCGAAAGATTCAACTAAGTGTTCGACATCAAATCATCTATTCACACTCAGGAGATTGTACTAGGGTACCTTTAGAATCATTAACATTAATGGTGATCTCCCTCACACTTGCTAACGGTTCTCATCATTGACAGGTAATCAAGTGGTTTCTACCATGTTCGACATCAAAACATTGTAATCACATGGGTAGAATCGTACTTTGTGTAAGACGAGATGAATACCATGGGTATCTTTTAAAGTGCTCATTTATTTCCCCAGGTTGCGATGGAGTATTTTGTATAAGTCTTGGCATCAATCCACATTTGTATGGTCGGTTGTGCTTAAATTTGCATCCATTTGACATAGATCTGCATTGTATGTCTGGTAACTATGTCCAATTTTGAGTCTCTTTCACATGGATCTACGTTGTATTCTAGTAACCATGATTATTCATCTCTCTCATGGATCTACCTTGTATTGGTATGCAGCCATGATGAGGATTCATTTGGGTATAAGTCAAAAGTATTGGTGTATTGCAGAAGCCTGGTTTATGATGATCTCCGATCAATCGATTTCTTTCCTCTAAGTGATAACTTTCTCTTACAAATATCTCTCCTATCATATCCCTCTAGCCTCATGCTTTGGGGGGCATTCTGTTATGCATAATTCTCGTCACCTTCATGTGCAGAGAACTCAAACACCAGAAATTACCTCAGATTCCCGGAGTAATGAAGTTGGAAAGTGGTCAAAACACATAATTTCATATCTGATTCCACCACCGCCTCTCCCTTTAATGCAATAAGTGTTACCTTCTTTAGTAATGCCTCTTGTCTCTTGACAATGAGCAGTGCCACCTCCTTTTCTCTTTTCTCAATAAGCGGTTCCATCTTGGTAACACTCTGTCTCCATAGTAAAAGAGAAGTGCTCAAGTTTTAGAGGGAAAAAGAGAAGATTCACGAAGCTTCTCGAAGGAAGACTTCGTGGCACCCTCATCCCTACTCTTGTGGACCACCTGGACTCGAGATCCCCCCTAATAGGATCTCCCTTCCACCTCATCCACCATTTTCTCAACCATCCCTATCCTCCCAAGGCCTATAAAACTTGGCTCGTCCTCCATGGTTGAGAGAGAGAAAAGTTATGTTGTTGCACCGAGATTCTGGCCAAATCTAGGGTGAGCTTAGAAGAACAAGTTGGAGCTTTGATGACAAGACTTGGCATGTGAGGAGGCATCACAACACTAAGGCACAATGGTTGTAATCTCTCTTCTTTTATGATTAATGCAAATATGGTTCATTTCCCATAAAATGCATTGTGTTATTATCATTCATTTTGTTATCAGATTCCTTAGTCACTAATATAGAGTTCTAGATCATTTTCTAGTACTTTTGATCTTGTTTGTTGTTTGATGTGTTTATTACAGGTACATCTATGGAGAGCTAACACAATAGAATACTTCTACATCATATAGCAGGACAGTTAAAAGACTCGGTCCAGACATCTACCTATTCTAGGGAAAGTGCTTATCCTTGTTATCATTCATTTGTTCTAGATCTGAACCATTCAAAACTAGGGAAACAGCTCTTGTCAGCAGGAGGTGAGAATTTCCAGCAACAATCATTTCATTGAAATAATCAAAATGAAGGCAATACTTGTGTTGTTTTTAAACCCTAATATAGTATACTACCTTTTCAATTGAGAGAAATATGTCATTTTAATCATTCTTCTAATAAATTGAAACTTATTAAGGAAATAATAAAGTTTGTATGTATTATTTTAGTGTGTAAAGAGTTTAACAAATACAACAAATTTATATTTGTCGAGATGGACAATTGTTTATTTTTCACTCTATGTAATTGCTTTGCTTTTCAAGATGTCAATATTTTAGCAAGTATGTATTCAACCTAACTAGAGTCAACATGTGGTATTAGTTGATCATCTATATCTGAATCCAATCTATGTTACAAAGGGTTTTGAGATGGTTACCAAGGGAATGTATTTTGGGAACACCTAAAAGCACCCCCAAAAACTTCCAAGGATAACAAGTAAAAACTAAATTGATAAGTTTCCAACATTAAATATGCCTAATGGTTTCCAAAGACATTATCCACTTTAATCCCCACCATTACACACCTTTGAATCTCCAATGCTATTGTCTCCAATGGTTGATAATCACTACAATGAACACTCCAAAACCCAAATGCATTTAAGATCGCTTGTTGGTTTGTTTGTGTGCTTACCTTGAAAACATGTTAAGTAGTTGAAAAAAATGGTATGGGGAAAAGACAGGAGTGGTGGGGTGGGGGTCATTTTTCTATTGTTGGGATAGAGTCAGTATTTTATTTTCTGCATTTGCCATGTTGCGTAATCAAAAC
>LPNX011177285.1:110320-181142 GCA_001517045.1 Pseudotsuga menziesii | reverse complement strand
CCCCCCCCCCCCCCCCCCCCGCAAGGATTCCCACAAATCTCTAATTCTCAAAGGGGACCCCCCGTTATAATCCTCAAAGGGGAACCCACCTACATGTTGAAAAGTTACCAATGAAGTGTTTGTCCACCTAGAGTTTCCTTGGGGTGGACAATGACACTTAAATGTGACTCCTAGGCATTTTGTGCATTTAATGAAGTGAGATGCTCTTTATATTTTTAAAGTGGCCTTATTAAAAAGTCAAGTGGGTATTTTCCTAAGTTCACATTTGAAAGTTAAGTGAGTGATTAAATAGAAAAAGGGCATTGCTCAACTTTATTAAATGACATGAGTGCACTAAATGTTATTTAATTTTTATTTAATGGAGCATTTAATGTGAACCCCACATCTAATCTAATCTTGACCTTTAGATTGACAGGGGAAGTTACCTTGAACAAAAAGGCTAGGGCAAGGCAAAAGTTCAATTCATTATGTTCATATTCAGGAGAGAATTTTGAAGAGAGAGAGAGAGAGAGAGAGAAAGAAGAAAAGTGAGGGTTTTGGAGAGAATTCATAACTAGGAGAGAGAAAGAAAAACCCAGCACAGAAATCGAGGAGCAGGCTCAGAAATCGAGAAGGACACAGATTTCTAGAAATCTTACAGCAGTACAACTTGGCATGAATTTTGAGATATCACTCTGCACATTTTTCGAGGTATGGTCTAACCGCATTTAATGCATCTGTACAGTACAGTCTTGGCATGAATTTCGAGGAGCAAGTACAAGAATTTATTGTTGTCTGTACAACAAGGTTGAGGCATGTTTTCCGAGGAGAAAATTACAGAATTTGAATTTTGTCCATACAGACAGAATTGGCATGAATTTCGGGGCAGCCTTTGGCACAGTTTTCGAGGAGAAAAATTCATCAATGGGGATTCAAATTTCGAGACTGAAAATTGATAAGTATTGCTGATTTCATTTTTTGTAATTTTACTAAAGAAAAATAATATCTCTCGCTCAGAAAACAGGTTTTTCCTTGGGGGTTTTGTCCTTGACCATTGGTCAAAAACAAGCGTGTTAAATTCATGTGTAAATGTCTAAAAAAAATTTGAGTATTTAAATTTTCTAGTCAAAAGAAAATTTCTGAATTGTTTGAAATTGAGAAAAAGTTTCACATGTGTTTTAGTCAAGTTAAATTTTTATCAAATTTATGCATTGAAGGGTTGGGCATTAAACAATGCAGAGAAGCCAAAAGGCTTGAAACCAGGATGGGCAAACTTTCAAAAACTTTCATGGTATCAAAGCTTTGCAAAGATTCATAATTTTTAAACATTCGGAAACTGGGGTTTGAAAAAAAGACGTATTGAACAAATTGCTTGTGAGTACAAGTTACAGCCATGTTTTTCGGTCTTAGAGTGGAAGATAGACTTGATGGGGCTGCAAAGTTTAGCCCTTTGAAGGCTAGAATTAGCTTGATTCTTGAAGACAATGAACTATGGGATATAGTTAATGGGACAGCAGCAAATCCTGTGGTAGTACCTCCTGATGCAACAAACAAGGAAGCCTTCATGAAGAAGGATGTGAGAGCAAGAAGAGTCATTCTTGATCCAGTGAAGGATCATGTGATCCCTCACATTTTAGCCAAAGACCATGCATTTGAGATGTGGACAGGTTTGACAGGAAGAAGGTATTGAGAGAAAAGTTGAAGAGTGTTAAAAATGGAAAAAGGTGAAGGCATGGCATCATATCTTACCAAGATTACACAGGTAAGAGATGAGCTAGTAGTTGTAGGAGAGGTGGTGGGAATTCCTGAGATGGTGCGTACAGCAGTAAATGGTGTGTCACGGCAGTGGACTGTATTTGTTCAGACCATTATTGGGAGAGAGAACATACCCACATGGGATCGATTGTGGGATGATCTCACACAGGAGGAGATACGAAGAGGTTTCTTATAGGGCAGTTCATCACATCAGAGATATGATGAGGAGAATGTTGCTTTAGCAGCAAAGGGCAAGAAGAAGAAGAAGTTCAAAAAGGGTTCTAAGGAAGGAGCCAAACAGCATGAGGGAGAGAAGAAGGACATGAGCAAAGTGAAATGATTTTCATGTCAAAAGATGGGACACTATGTTGGACAGTGTCCTAACAAGAAGAAGAAGAAGAAGTAGAAGACTGCAGCTACAGCGAAGATTGATGAGTTTGCAGTGAGATTTGAGAGAGACTTTTCTCTCTTTGCAGGTGTTGGTGTTGAGAGAGCATCTTCTATCACCAGCAGGGATTTTGAGGACCGCATGGATCATTCCATTATTGTTGGGCATTCATTGAGTGCCACCACTACTTCCTCCACTTGGTACATTGATAGTGGAGCTTCTAGTCATATGACAGGTGATCGAGACATGTTCACAGAGATGTCAGAGTCAGACTTTGAGAGGGAGATTGTATTGGGAGATGATACAGTGGTGAGAGAAGTTGGGCGAGGGATTGTCCGCTTTGAGAGGGAGTCCATGTAGCCTATGTTTCTGAGGGATTTGTTGTATGTCCCTAGGTTGAAGAAGAACCTTGTTTCAATTTCTATAATAGAGGACAGAAGCTTCGGTGTATATGTCCTTGATGGGAAAGTTCACATCTTTCCCAAGTCAGCGAGTCCATTTGATTCATGGGTAATTGGAATCAGATGTGGGAAATTGTACAAGCTTTTTTTCCAGCCACATCATGCACTGTCACACACTCAGAGCAGTGATGAATTGTGTGAGCTATGGCATAGGAGGATGGACCATATTCACCATCCAGCTTTGCAGATGCTGAGAGAGATGACTACAGGTATGCCAGAGTTCAGCACAAAGTCGAGTGGTGTGTGTAGAGGGTGTGTTTTTGGAAAGTACACCAAGACTGCTTTTCCAAGCAGTGATTCCAGATCATAGGAAGTGATTCAATTGATACATTCAGATCTATGTGCTCCCATGTCATCTGCCTCTTTGATAGGGTATGAGTATTACGTCACTTTCATAGATGACTTTTCCAGGAAGACCTGGATCTATTTCCTTAGAAGCAAGAGACCAGAAAAAGTCTTGCTTCGGTTCCAAGAGTTGAAAGCTCTTGTGGAGAACCAGACAGGAAAGAAGATCAAGGTACTTTGGTCAGATAATGGAGGTGAGTATACTTCTCGTGCATTTGATGAGTATTGTCGACAGGAGGGGATAAACAGGAAGTTGACTGTTCCTTACACTCCACAGTAGAATGGAGTGGCTGAAAGGAAGACCCGTTCTATAGTGGGTGCAGCTAGAGCCATGTTGCATGATCAAAGACTTCCTTTCTTTCTATGGGAAGAGGCATGTAGTAATGATGTTTATCTTCTCAACAGGAGTCTGAACCGTGCATTGGGGAGTAAAACTCCTAAGGATACATTCATAGGGAAAGTGCCTGAGATAGTTCATTTTCGGATTTTTGGTTGCCTTACATACTCTCATGTCTAAGAAATCCAATAACTAACTATACATGCGATTGATAAAGATACAATAATTAAACTCAATCATCTAGTTCCATTCTACTTGAGGATTCTAAGGATATGCATTCATTGTGACCGGAACTGGAGAAGGAAATGTATCAAAATGGATTTCAAAAGAAACAAAGAAACTAAATGGAATTAAGTCTAATTTAACTTCTACAAAGAGATGTAAACTAAGGAGTGTCCAATTACAAGTAATAGTAAACATTGTGATTTATGTTCTACCCATAAGCAAATGTTATCAACAACTAATCTATTGATCAAGAAACAAGATTATGTTAACAGTGACTTTGAAGTTGGAGGGATGCTACTCTCGTATGAAACAAATGTAAGTAAATAAAATATAACTCAGAAGCAAGTAAAAAAATTAATAAAGATGTCTTATTTTCTAAATCAAACCCTATTCTATGAGCATCCTTAGTAATCACAAAGTAAGGAGGACATATCTTATTCTAGAAATCGTGATGAAATTATAATGAACTAATATACTTTTTGAAGAATAAAATAAACAACTTTAAATTTTAAAATCAACCTGAATCAAGGTAAAATAGATCAAACTAGAAGTGAAACTGACAAGTTCTAAAACAGTAACCCATTGAGGAATCAAAGACAAAAGAAACACAATTCGAAAACAAACTAAGATAAAAGGAACGAAGGATAAAAAGTAATTATGGAACTTAATGAGTACTTTATGTAATTTGAAATAAGGTCCTAACTAGACATATATAACTACTATTTAATTACAGAAAGTAATATATTTTAAAAACTAAGAAAATTGCACTTGAAACAAGCATAAAACAAAACAAGGAATATTAAAGTTTGGATGAAGGTCTGAATGGCAGTATAGATAGACAGTCCGGATGGAAAAAACAGTGTAAATTACGAAATAGATAACCCAAATAATCTTAACATCAGCTGATTTATGCATATGAGATTGTAATATAAAGAAAACAATAACTAAGTTTATTTTAACGATTGAGACAACAGAAGAATAACTTGTACTAATCTATAGTTAAAAAGAGAGATTATTTCCTATTGTTTAATGAGACAAATGAAAAGGTACCTGAAGTTAATCTACAGCTAAACAGGAATTGATAGAATTAAATCCAACCACAAACTAAGCCTAAGATATTAAACTAATTAAACTCTATCTAAGTGCAAATATAAAACTAGGAAACGGACTGAAAAGAAAACTGAAAAAGACTATGCACAACCGGTCACTTGTAATTCTGGAAAAGGAAACTATGTTAACAGCGCAGTATAAATTGTATTAACCACAGTATACACACATTACAGGAGATGAGGAAATAAACAACATCAATTTACAAGGGAATTAAACTACCTATAGAAACTGGAAATACGAATTACTTATCTACAACAAAAAGGAATAACAGAAATACAAATGGAGACCTCTAGTTGTTGAGGGGCCCTTCTCCGCAATCAAGGGTTGCGCTTAGATCAATCAACCACCCACAAAAACAAAGACATATATTCACAACTAAAGATAGAACTTGTATTAAATTCATAACAGAGTTTACAGAATTTCTTTGCTAATGACAACTAAATCGATTCTCGTCTGGAGATGACTTTATATAGTTTACATGGATGAGCAGGTCGACCCTTTCAATGGTCGACCGCTCCACAAATAGACAACCTTAATGTTGGACAAACAATCGTGTAACGATTCATGACAGCGCACAACCATCTTCCTAATCCTTTGTGCATCGGTTATCCTCATGCGGGCTGCGGGTGCATGGATCTTCATCGATGTGGGCACAGAGCATAGTGTCGAGTCGAGAGGATAGGATCCCGAGTATTCTAGAGCAAAGACTCTTGTACCAGTAGGATGCATGGCTAACAGATCAACAAAACCATTATGTGCTTTAAACGCTTGAGGATATTCCAACTAACAGGGCGCGAGTTGATCGGAGGGCTGTAAGACGAGCTGGACGCAACTGTGCAGGTTTGGCACGAATGCGTGTCCATGTGAAGGCTCTTTTGGAAACCATAGTCTACAAAGCAAGTCTATGTATCAGGCATGTTTAGAAAAATCACATAATTACTAATAAAATCTTGAAATAACGAAAAATCAACCAAGTCTTGCATAAAATTCAAACATTTTCGTACCTGGGGTTAATTGATAAGTTGAATGACGAGAAGTATACCAAAATGTGACAAAAGTGATGCCAAAAGAGAAAATTAACAGCGGAAAATAATAGCAAAATCGGGATCAACAAGAGGGCAGACAAATCAGGATCAATAAGTTGAATGACGAGACAGGAGGTAGATGGAGGACGCGGCTATGGTGTCAGATCACCAAGGATGATCATGCAAAAAATGGCAGGTATCACCCTTTCGAATTCTGGATTGGGTACAAGAAGGTACAGGTTCGAGCGTGTGAAGAAAGGGAGGTCAAATTCGCACCAGTTTCCATATCTGGTCATTAAGTTTTTTGTGATGATAATCTCGGGGAGGTGTACCTCTATAGGAGATGGAAGGTACATGACGAAAGTGGGAGTGAACAGATTGAATATATGAATGATGGCTCCCTTGGCTTTATTAGTGAGCGATTCTCAATGCAACCCTACCCGCAATCCTCATAGTGTCAGTGTTTTTTCCTATTTAGTGGATGGTAAGTGATAGGTTTTCCTTGTTTTGACCGCATGACTGTGTGCAGTGCCTTCAAAAATTAACTAGGATGGCTCCCAAACAAAAAATCAAAGTGGAATCGAGGATGGGTTCAGGAGTTCGTGTGCTGAGGGTAAAAGGAAAGATGGCAAAGGGCCCGAGGGGAAATAGGGGTCAAGTCACGAGGGCTCAAGCTCGGGCTCAGGCCGAGGTGACCTTTTTTCAGGATCGCATACCCCTTGTGGTTCGAGATGAGACCGAAGCCATCGAAAAGCATCTCTGGGAAGAGGTGCAAACAATGCCCATTGAGGACGTTCAGATGAAAGTTGAAGTTGTGGACCCTGGGGTACCACGCCTGGTAGGGTCTTTGCATATGACAGGATGATAATTGTGTATTGGGTGATAAAAAACCTCATATCACATGCCGCTATGAACACCACTATTAAAAAGTAAGGGGGATGAGGAACCTATGCAAGCATGGAAGGACCACAATGCTAACAATCAATTAATGCATCACAAAATCGACCTAATTGCATCCAAGTTGGGCATCTCGTGCTACTGTCTGGGTGTGCAAACTGTGGAGACCGGCAGAACCAGTAAACGTAGTAGTGTGGACCCGAGGCAGGGGGAGGGCGAGAAGATGACGCTGGTCAAGAAGACCAAGCTAACGAATGTGGAAAGCGCAAGTGTGGCTGACGGCTCCAAGAATCCGATCTAAGTTTCTGAGGCTAGTTATGTGCAAGTTTAAGTTTCTGTTTCTTTTCCATAGTAGCCAAGTAGTAATAGGAATACTAGATAGCAATTATGGGAATAGGTTGTATCTTCTGTTTTTGAAGCCTGTTCAGAACATACTGCTATTTTTTGAAGATGATTGTAATGTTGGAAAGGGTGGTAGTTGTTGAGACTCTGAAACTCTGATAGAGCGATATGTATTTGGTCTTTAAGAAGTAATATGGTTTTTATTTACAAAAAAAAATCGAAGTTCATCATGTGATGTTGATGTATATGTAACTTCGGAATGTATTTCACTTGTATTTCTTATATATTGTAACCCGATGTTTATTCCAGGATGTACTTGAGTTATGTCATGCCTCGATGTTTCTATCGAGAAGGTCTATCATGTAAACAAGTCATGTCAAGTCATTGTGGGTAACCCTCCTATTGTCTAAGAGTTAAAGTCCCCGCATTTCCGGGGCACTAGGGTTATTAGACCCTCTTAGTGAGGTCGGCCCTAGTAGGGTTTTTGTCATGTTGAGATTAGTATAAATAGAAAGATGGACTCTCTATTTATCATACAACTCATAAACACTCAAGTGTAGCGCATAGTTGAGGAAAGAGAAGACACTGGGGCTAGACAAGAAGAAGGTTACTGCTGTCGGGAGACCACTTCCTGTTTTGGGTTCTACTTTTGGTGTTGATTCTATCTCTGAGGAAGTTGCAGGGTTTTCACTATTTATGGTTTCCCCAAGAATAAACATTGTGTTCATTGTCTATTGTGTTTGATTGTTGTGCTTGTTATTCTCTCAATAAAGATCCTAATATAATGCTAGCTTAATGATGAAATTCTAACATGGTATCAGAGCTAACCTAAGAAGAAGACACTGTGCAGTTGCGGGAACTAGGGCTTCCTAGTTTGTGGATCTTCCTCCACAGATTTTCAGCAAAAGTAAGGTGAAATAACTCTCCTCCTTAGGGCGCATCTTTCTATCGAAGCAGAATCCAATTCTGAGGTTTTTCAGTTTTGGACCCAACACTAATGCCGGAAATTAGGGATTTTCACAGAAGAGGAATTTTTCAATGACCCCAGGCCTGGATTGATCTCCTCCCCATAATCGAAGTTAGGGATAAATTTCAAGGCATTTGGGTGGATAGAACTCCGGAAAAGAAAAACCCTAATCTGCTACTGAACCAGCACTGCAGGATTTCAGATCCAAATCTAGATTTGACACCTTGACCTAGTAAGATCTAAATATTTTGTATTTCCATTCGAGGTTCTCAATTTAAGATGTCTCATCACACCAAGCTTGATGAAAAGCTTGAGGGAGCTGATAACTTTCGAGCCTGGAAGTATAGGATCTCCCTGGTCCTGGAAGAAAATGAGTTGGACTCCTATATTAATGAGGAGGTTCCAGTTCCAGAGGGAGATGAAGCTAAGGCCTTGCAATAAGAAGAAGTTGGTTATGGAAAAGAGAATCATTGCTGATTCTATTAAGGATCATCTCATACCACAGGTGTCCTCCCTCAAGACACCTAAAGCTATGTTTGATGCCCTAACCAAATTGTTTGAAGGAAAGAACATAAACAGGAAGATAGCTCTGAGAAACCAATTGAAGAATGTGAAGATTCAGAATGCTGAGACTATTCAGTCTTACTTTACAAGGGTTTCTCAGATCAAGGAGCAGCTGGAAGCAGTAGATGAAGAAGTGGAAAATGCAGAGATTGTGATGACCACCTTGAATGGTCTCCCTAGATCATGGGACTCTTTTATTCAAGGAATCTGTGCCAGAAAGAAGTTAGTCAAGTTCAGCAGACTGTGGGAAGAATGCTCTCAAGAAGCAGCTCGAGAAGAGAAGATGGGAAGTGAAGATCAAGCTCTCACATTTCACTCCAAGAAAAATAGAAGGAGCCATTATCACTCCAAAGGTAAGATCTCACACTCAAGAAAAGATCTGAATACTATTAGATGTTACACATGTGATGAGAAAGGTCACATAGCCAGATTCTGCCCTAACAAAAGAAACCTAAAGAAGAAGGGAAACAAGAGAAGACATCATGCCCATGCTGCAAAGGATGATGAACCTTCCACAAAGAGAATTAGACAAGAAGTGATGATTCTTCAAGTGAGGAAGAATATGTATTGATCTCCGCTCTCACGGGAACTGTTTCACATGGAAGCAATGATTGGCTCATAGACAGTGGTGCTTCCAAGAACATGACGGGATTCAAAGAATCATTTGTGAAGCTATGTGAACATGAGTCACCTCACAAGGTGAAACTTGGGGATGACTACCAATATCCAATAAAAGGTAGTGGTGAATCCTCCTATAAACTAGACTCGGGAAAGTCTTTGAAGATGAAGAATGTATTATTTGTTCCAGGACTAAAGAAGAACCTTCTCTCCATATCTGCATTGGATGCAAAAGGAATGAGGGTTGCTTTTGTAGATGGCCAAGTTCTTATGTGGCCAAAGGGAAAGACTTTTGACGATGCAATAGTGATTGGAGAACAAGAAAGAGGTCTATACAAGTTGAAGGGCCAACCAGATCAAACTTTGGTTCATGACACAGTAGAACCAAATGAACTTTGGCATAGAAGGCTTGCACATGTGCATTACAGGGCACTACCACTTGCAAGCAAAGTTGTTGAAGGTCTTCCAGAAATTCAAGCAAAACATGAATGGGTTTGCAAAGGATGTGCGAAAGGAAAGAACATAAAGAAGACATTTCCAAGTAGCGAAAGCAAAGCAAAAGGAATCTTGGAAATTATCCACTCCGGTGTATGCAGACCAATGTCATCAAGCTCACTAAGTGAGTATGTGTACTATGTCTCTTTTATTGATGACTTTTCTAGGAAGACATGGAATTACTTCATGAAGAATAAAGATGAAGTGTTCAGCAAGTTCAAGGAATTCAAAGCCTTGATCGAGAACCATACTGAAAAGAAGATCAAGACTTTTCGATCAGACAATGGTGGAGAATTCACTTCAAATGAGTTCAAGGAACTATGTAAAGACTCAGGGTTAAGAGGGAGTTGTCTACTCCTTATAATCCACAACAAAATGGGATTGCAAAGAAGAAGAATGGAACTATCATGGAAGCTGCAAGAGCTATGCTTCATGATCAAGATCTTCCTATGCATCTTTGGGCAAAAGCAGCCAGAACAACAGTGTATGTGCACAACCGTACTCCACACAAAGTACTCGAGAACAAGACTCCTGAAGAAGTCTTTTCCGGCAAGAAACCAGAAGTCAGCCATCTCAGAATATTCGGATGTCCTATGTACATACACATTCCAAAAGAGAAGAGAACAAAATTAGATCCTTCAAGAAAGAAGGGTATATTTGTGGGATACTCTGAAAGCTCGAAGGCTTACAGAATATACTTCCCAGGGTTCAAGAAGATTGACATCAGCAGGGATGTAACATTTGACGAAGATTCAGCCTACATCAAATCCAGAAAGAAACCTGCTGAAGAACCTGAAGAAGCAAAAGCTCCCAGAATTCATGATACAATCATGAACAAAGAAACTCAAGAAGAATATCGATAATTTTAAGAACCACAAAGACCTGTAGATCCACCACAGGAGAAGAATCCTCACAAGAGGAAACATGCTTGGGTACGAGAGATTATCCAAGGTGCGGAAAGATATGGGGTTCCGGAAGAGAATCTCAGAGAAAGAAAGAGAACCAGATCTGGTTCCAGTTATGTAGCTTTACTATGTGACTTTATTGATAAAGAACCTTCCGAGTATGAAGAAGCGGCAGAACGGAAAGAATGGAAGGATGCAATGATCGAAGAGTATCAATCAATCATGAAGAATGATGTTTGGGATGTTGTCCCAAGACTAGAAGAGAAGTCAATTGTAACTTCCAAGTGGATCTACAAGATCAAGCATGCTGCAGATGGTAGCATTGAAAAGTATAAGGCAAGATTTGTGGCTCGGGGTTTTTCTCAGAAAGAAGGAATAGACTATGAAGAAACTTTTGCACCTGTAGCCAGATACACTTCCATCAGATCGGTACTTGCTCTGGCTACAGTGATGAAATGGAAGATACACCAAATGGATGTCAAGACTGCCTTCTTGAATGGTGTAGTAGAAGAGGAAGTGTATGTGGAGCAGCCACTCGGTTTTGAGACACATGACAAGGAGTCTCATGTGTGTAGATTGAAGAAAGCCTTGTACGGTTTGAAACAGGCACCCATGACATGGTACGGCAGAATCGACAGCTTTTTATCTAGTTTGGGCTTTACCAAGAGTAAAGCAGATTCCAACCTTTACTACACGGTGGAAGATGGCAACCCGGTGATGCTTCTACTATATGTAGATGATCTGTTTGTGATAGGTATGGATGGGTTGATTGTCGATATGAAGAGAAAGCTTGCTGCTGAGTTCGAGATGAAGGAGTTGGGAATGATGCATTATTTCCTAGGTATGGAAGTGTGCCAGACTACAGATGGAATCTAGCTTGGACAAGGGAAGTATGCGGTAGAGATCCTGAAGAGATTTGGGATGATGGACTGCAAGACATTAACCACACCTATGGCATCAAACCTGAAGCTATTGAGTGATGCTTCATCAGAGACAGTGGATGCTACGATGTATTGTCAGATGATTAGGTCCTTGATGTACCTGACGAACACAAGACCAAATATCTATTTTGTTGTGAACACCTTGAGCCAATACTTGACAGATCCGAGACATGTTCACTTGACTGTTGCAAAGCATATTCTGAGGTACCTGAAGGGTACGGTTGATTATGGGCTCCAGTATAAGGATGATCAGAAGATTAACCTAGAGGGTTATGTTGATTCATATTGGGTAGGCAGTGCCATCGATAGGAAGAGCACTTCAGGGTGTTGCTTCAGTATGGGATCAGGTGTGATCTCGTGGTTTAGCAGGAAGCAATTTTGTGTGGCACTGAGTACCTGAAGCAGAGTATGTTGCAGTCTGTTCAGCTAGTTGTGAGGCAGTATGGCTGAGGAAGCTATTGTCTGATTTATTTGATCTCCAGTTAGATGCTACTTGTATATACTGTGACAACCAAAGTTGTGTAAAGTTGTCAGAGAATCTAGTATTCCATGACAAGTCGAAGCATATCGAGATCAAGTATCACTATATCAGGGATATGGTGCAGAGAGGAGCAATAAAGCTCCAGTGTGTTGCAACGGACGAACAGATAGCTGATGTGTTGACTAAGCCATTGGCTAGGGTGAAGTTTGAGTACTTCAAGGAGAAGCTTGGTGTTCTCCAGATCGAGATTCCTCCCAAGAGGAAGTGATATGTCCGTGCTGAACCTTTCTGACATAGTGAGAGGATTGGTTCCTTCCATGATCAGATATAAGTGCTGTGCTCTTCCTACATGATGAGAGGATTGGCTCATTCCATGGTCGGATGTAAGAGTTGTGACATGGTGAGAGGATTGGTTCTTTCCATTGTCAGGTATATGTGTGAATGCCACATCCAGCATGAAAAAGGGTTGGCTTTGTGAAGACACATCTAGCATGAAAAAGGACTAGCTCTGTGTAGATGGCACGTCCAGCATGAAAAAGGGCTGGCTCTATGAAGACTCACCTAGTATGAAAAAGGACTAGCTCTATGAAGCCACATCTAGTATGAAAAAGGACTAGCTCTGAGTAGCTGCCACATCTGGTATGAAAAAGGACCAGCTCTGTGATGCCTCATCTGGTATGAAAAAGGACCAACTATGTGAAGACTCATCTAGTATGAAAAAGGACTAGCTCTGAGTAGCTGCCACATCTGGTATGAAAAAGGACCAGCTCTGTGATGCCTCATCTGATATGAAAAGGATCAGCTCTGTGATGCCACATCTAGTATGAAAAAGGACTAGCTCTGTGATGATACATCCAGTATGAAAAAAGACTGGCTCTGTAGAGGTTCCTATGACGAGAAGAATCAAGAGATAGCACCTGTGATGATGACCCAGTGATGATCCAGATCCAGTGATGATCCAAATCCAGTGATGATCCAGATCCAGTGATGATCCAGATCGAGTGATGATGTCCAGTGATGATCCAGATCCGATGATGAAGATGACTTGAAGATGAAGATAACTTGAAGATGATGAAGACTCGAGGATGATCCAGAAGATACAGAAGAGAAGACTTGTGCTGAAAATTGTGTCGAAAGAATACCTTCCTAGTTAAGAGGGAGTGTTGATGTATACCATGTAACTCCGAAATGTATTTCACTTGTATTTCTTATATATTGTAACCCAATGTTTATTCCGGGATGTACTTGAGTTATGTCATGCCCCGATGTTCCTATCGAGAAGGTCTATCATGTAAACAAGTCATGTCAAGTCATTGTAGGTAACCCTCCTATTGTCTAAGAGTTAAAGTCCCCGCAGTTCCGGGGCACTAGGGTTATTAGACTCTCCTAGTGAGGTCGGCCCTAGTAGGGTTTTTGTCATGTCGGGATTAGTATATATGAGAGTTGGACTCTCTATTTATCATACAACTCATACACACTCAAGTGTAGCGCATAGTTGAGGAAGAAGAAGACAAGACAAGAAGAAGGTTACTGTTGTCGGGAGATCACTTACTGTTTTGGGTTCTACTTTTGGTGTTGATTCTATCTCTGAGGAAGTTGCGGGGTTTTCACCATTTATGGTTTCCCCGAGGATAAACATTGTGTTCATTGTCTCGTGTTTAATTGTTGTGCTTGTTATTCTTTCAGTAAAGATCCTAATATAATGCTAGCTTAATGATGAAATTCTAACAGTTGATGCAACCAAGCCAGGAAGAGGGTCCTCACTCATCTCTAAAGAAACAATTGTCGTAGTTCTAACGTATGCTCCCTACACAAGTACGTGTAAGTATGCAACTCGAATTTTTCTACAGTCATTGAATCTTTCATTTATATTACTACTACAAACCGACATCAAATACACATATCAACACAAGTTTCATAACATCTTATTTCCTACATGTCAAGGTTTGTAGAAATTATGCATTCAACACCTAAATGAAGTCATCACATTGATACAACCAACCCAAGAAGAGGGAGAAGGAACCTCACTTGCCTCTAAAGAAATATTTACCATAGCTCTATTTGATGCTCCTTACACAAGTTCGTGTTAGGCAACTCAAATTTGTCTACAGGCACCATCGAAATCCACTTTACATCTTTCATTTCTAATTACTACTACAAACTGACATCTTATTTTACTACATGTCAAAGGTTATAGTGGATTATGCATTCAACACCTAAATGAAGTCATCACATTAATATAACCCAATGTTGTCAAGATTGCACTCAACAAAGACTCAAGTGGCTTGGGACTCAACTGACTCGACGATTCATATAAGACTCGTTAAAGACTCTGCAAATAAAAAATAACTCAAAATATAGTAAATTTTGGTGCCAAAAAAAATACCAATGACATTCTAATCCATATAAAGTTATAAAACCACATTCTAAGCAAAAACTCATTGTATCATCTCATAAAAATGATAATACAACATTTGACACTCCATAATAATATGCAAAATAGTGAACCAAAAGATTATTCCTTGAACAAATTCACAAAAAGTACCAAAAGTTAGCTCAAAACATAAGTAGACAATTACTTAAAGTCCAATCTCAAGTCAAATGCATGACTACGAGAAGTACAAAGCCTAGAATAGGGCCTAGAGCTAGTGCCAACTTCACTTAGACCGAAGCAACAATTGTAATACAGGTGCATTGAGTGTTTCCATTTCAAAAAATGGAAACACTAGATGGATCCTCAGTGTCCTCATCAAGCCAACTCAAATCATCAGCAAGAGATTCATACATAAAGTATATAGAAACTACGGGTGCATATAACAACTAAAATCGCATAGAGTGCAATCCATATCTACCCAAAATAAATAAACAAAGAGGTTATAAATCGCCTTTAGAGATTTATTTCACTGCACGTCAATTTTTGTAGCAGTTATCGCATTGATTCAAACAACCCTATGCAGCTCAAATGTGTTTATATTTTACAACTTTCTTCTCTATTACTAAACTAAAATCGCATCGAGTGCAATCCATATCTATCTAAATAAATAAACAAAGAGGTTATAAATCGCCTTTAGAGTCCAAAAAACTTCAAAACCTCAACCTTTCTCCCAGACTCGCCAGACTCAACATCAAAGGGAGAAACAGCATCTCCCTTGACGTGATGTGAAATAAATCAAAATGTCCGGCGAGTCTACAAGCTTTCTCCCTTGAAGAGGAATAAAGGGCCTCTTTTACTACTCCAAAGTTACATCAAATACATCCACGAGTTTCATGCCATTTTGATTTATTTCACTGCACGTCAAATTTTGTAGCAATCATGCATTCAACCCGAATATAGTCATCGCATTGATTCAAACAACCCATTAATGAACCCTACACAATATCGTGGAAGTATATGCAGCTCAAATTTGTCTATATTTTACAACTTTCTTCTCTATTACTACACAAAGTTACATCAAATACATATCAACAAGAGTTTCATGACATTTTATTTCACTACAAGTCATGACATTTTATTTCATTGCATGGCAGTGCATAGATATTGACACTAACGCTATTGTGATAGTTATAATTTTTCAAAGCATTAATTTATGTGCATGACCTTAAGCTAAGGAAGCACATGATATCATGGTAACTCTTTCCAAATTCTGTATAGGATGACATTTTGAATTTCCTTAAGATTCATTTGGTAGTACAAGATTGCACCATTGGATTCCACTTTACTTCATCTCTACAACTAGTATTTCCTCAAAGCATGCTTAAAGAGTATGCACTAATGTACGCATTGAATTTGAATTCGACACATTTTATTTTAATGTGCCCTCGTAGTTATACTTATTCAAAGCATTAATTTAAGTGAAGCACATGATATCATGAGAACTCCTTCCAAATTCTGTATAGATTGAATTTCCTTGTGACTCATTAGATAGTACAAGATTGCACCAGTGAATTCCACTTTACTCGTGTCTATAACTACTAGTATTTCCTCAAAACATGCTGAAAGTGTACGTACGAGTGTGTACGCATCGAATTCTACTTTGAGACATTTTATTTTAATGTGTATTTACTCAAAGCACACAACTAACCACAGAGACAGTCAAATTTAGTATTTACTCAAAGCATGCTCAAAGAGGCAACAGGTTCTAGGCAAAATATCAAGCTGCAATTTGTCCAATGTCATTTGAAGGACCCAAAGAAGAACCAAGTAAAATCAATGCTCAAAGATAGAACTAGACAACCTTAGTTCTATACAAAATTCCCTACAAACTAAATTGGTAACACATGGATGGGATTTCTAAAAGAAAACCATATTTTATATCACAAATCAGACAATGAATGACTAAGTTTGATTTTACCAGGCAAGGTGTAAAGCTTCAATTATTTTCAGAACTTCTTCTATACTTGTGACAGAACACAAGTGTCTCTAATAAATCCCAAAATAAAAAAAACTGAAGATAATGATACGGCCAGCATGTTACATGTGACGAGCAATAATAACCTTACACCAATAACAAACTAAAAGAATGGATGACTGACTGCTTGCAACAGAACTCCCGCCAAAATAATTGCCGCCAGGGGGGGGGGGCGGGAGGTGCAAAATGTTTACATTCTTCCGTGCACATGAAATTTCAATATGCAAAAAACAACCAATCATAAATTTTATCTTTTTCAAAAAACAACCCATCAACAGGCATCCCATAGCTTTACTGTGCCTGTTATAAACTGACAGATGCACACCTTGACAGTAAATATTAGTGATTACAACAACATGAGCTTTGATGACAACTCCATTTCCATTAACCAATATGGCACCTGCTATCTATGGTGCACCCTTATTTCAGCAGGATTTTGAGCAAGAGGTATAAGAGGTTGCCGCAATGTGTCATTTCCCATCATGTCACAAATGTTTTCTGGAGACTTTAACTGTGACTTCAGGTTACAAGAGACTTTAACCTGCAAATTAATCCAATTCCCAAGCATCACCAAGCCCAAAAAATCAGATAAGTTCTTCTAAAAATCAACCTTTTCATAAATACATAAAATGTTATATGAATAGATTCATGGATGATGGAACTTAATCTATGTTAAAAGTGGCTAACATGGCCACTAGAACTTATGCACAATGACATTCAGATATATCCTTTCCAAATATAATATTTGGGAACAAAATATATCCTCAAATATAATATTTGGGAACAAAATATATCCCAAGGAAAATGGTCCACAAGTATGAATGTTCTATAGAGGCTTTTATAAAATTTGGCGAACATAAAGAACATTTTAGCAAATAAGGAAAATGAAAAATATTATAGTAAATTGTGTATTCTGCTGGTCTGTCTATAGCTGAGCACCGACAGCAAGGCTTGTAACCCATAAAATTGAAACACTCTATGTAATGATGCTATTTGACAGTGTACAATCATTGTCGCTTTCATTTTAAAGAGTCATGACTCATAACTCTTCTGAATAAACTGCTGATTTCAAATTAAATTCTCTAGTGAAATGGTAAAACAACCTTTTCAGAAGGAATTGAAAGCTTCAAACTTTTGAATTATAGAAAACCATATTCGTAGTTCTCAAATTGGATCATACTAAATATGACCGGAAATGGTACTGCTTTACTTACTTTTGTTTGAAGAGGAGATATAACACAGCCATCTGACCCCTGATATTTCCCACGTAGAAGTAGTCTGAGCTCCTTATTCTCTTCGTCTAGTAATTGCACCTGACACACCTTAAAAGATGTTAACTAACTAGTAATGAGTGTCAGAAAGAGAAGGTTTTGAAATTGTTGCCATTTAAAATATGTACAGAAAGTGAAGTTCTCAAATTATCGGCATGTAAAATATATGCAGAAAGTGAAGATTTTCAAATTGTCAACATTTAAAATATCTGCAGAAATCATTATTGCATCAGATCAGTCCTATTGTTTTTAAAAAATATTCAAAGAGTTTCATCTCTAAAAGAATTCATCTCAAAGTTCAAACATTGCCATCATTGTTGTCATCTCACCTCAATCTCTGCCTTCTCAAGATTGCTCTTGATATTGTTTTTCTCTTGCCTCAGGGACTGAACCTCTGCATTCAATAATTGAGCTTTCTTCTCGGACGCCTCTAGCCTGGCATAGACAAAAATGAAAAAGTATGATAAGATGAAGGTCCCCCGGAGATTGATGCAACCTGCTACATGTGCCAGAGGCACTAGGGTGTTACCTAGTATGAGTTTGGTAGTGATAAGACCATAAAATATTAGATCAGGAAGAATGATCAATAGCACCTAAATAACAATCCCATTTCTTCTAATGTAAACAGTTAAAGTTGTTAATCACTTTTTTCTGACAGGAATTGAAAGCCAAATCTTTATTTTTGGCCAGGTCAGAAAATCTTATCTCACTTATAAATAAAAGAATATGCCTGATGCAATCAGACTTTACCCACCTTCTATGCAACTCTGATCCCACTGCCTTGATGACAGCTTCAAGATTCGAATACATTCTGGCTATTGCTTCTTCCTTTTCTTGCTCTGTGGCCTTGCATAATCCTTTGGCAACAGCTGAGGATACAAGGGAATTAACAAGCAGCTGGTCCCTCCAGTAGTCTTCATTAGCATCTTGCTTAGAAGTTTGGCATTCATTTAATTGTTCCTCATTTCTCTGCAAGCGATGAGCAACAAATACAGTGAATCGAAACATACAGACATATATTATTATTAAATCATATTTTTATTCATGATACTATTCTCAAGGGGAATTCTTGGTAAAAAAATATTACTAGAGTTTCTTAGACAGAAACATGAAGACAGGTAAAAGTTAGAACAGACTAAACATTATATTCAATCATAAAGAACCGCATATGGCTGACTATGATTGAAAATAAGGTTCTGTGGTAGCTGAAAGAAAGCAGAAACAGGTTCCTATGGTAGCTGAAAGTTCAAAGAATGCAGAAGGAGGTTCTCTTACAACATCTCAAAAGATAGCATGTTTAATACGGCAGGTAGGATAGTTTTTTAACATATTAGAGGTCAAGTTCATAGATTGCATTAAGTTGTTTAAATGAACAAGATAAATTTGGTTTCTTGCTCTATCTGTATTATTTGCTTATTTTGTCTGGACACACTTCCTTACTTTACTTCACTATTAACAACATGCCCTAACTTGTCCTTGAATAAAATTTGCATGAACATGCACTACCAAAACAACTAATCAGTGGCAAGGAATTTCTGGAGATTTAAAGTATATTTTCAAGACAATAATCTAGAAACCATGTACATTTTGCAATGGATTTGAAAATTGAATAATTCTGCATTTGTATTTATACTTTCTAAAGCTTAGTTGTATATACTATAATTGTACTCCATACCAAGCTGGAACAAATAAATTATGACTGACTGTTCAACTAACAAGGTAAAATCTTTATGAGACAACTGACTCAAAAATAGGCAAAGCATGGAAACAAGACAGAAGTTACAACAGACTAAACGTTATTTTCTATCATAATGATGAGTGATGATCAAGGCACAAAATAAAAAAGAATCGCATATGGTCGACTATGATTGAAAATAAGGTTCTATGGTAGCTGAACGAACACAGGAGCAGGTTCGTTGACCACATATCAAAATGTAACATGATGAATATAGCAAGTAGGACTGTACTTCTAACATAATAGTGATCAAGTTCATATATTGCATTAAGGTGTTCAAATGAACAAGAGAAATCTGCCTGCTTGCTGCAACTATATTAAGTCTGTGCACACACTTGCTCTAACTCAGTATTGCCAACATGTTAGGTTGTCATTGAATAAAATGTGTGAACATGCAATACCAAAACAACTAATCAGCGGCAATCAGTTTCTGGATACTTGATGTAAATTTTTTAGAGAATGGTCTATAAACCAGGTACATTTTGCAATGTAAATTGAATAACTGTATGCTTCTAATGATACTTCCTGAAGCCCTTGAAAACTTGTTTTTCATACCAAATTGGAACAAACAAATTATGACCGACTGCTGAACTAACAAGGTAACATGTCTATGAGACAATTGACTAACAAATAGACTAACTTTGAAGCAACACCAAAAACAAATGTCCAAGACAAATGTCAAACGTTGGCACAGGGGAAGACTACAAGAACCCCATTAGTTGTAATTGCTTTAAATAGGCTTCATCTATAGTTTTACCGTGAGTCTTTGAAGTTTAGCAAAGTATCACAGAGCCATAGTATTCTTTTTGTAGCATGCTTCCAGTCAACATGAGCAAACAAGCATGTGTACATATGAAAGCAAGCCTTTTGCTAAGCTTCCACAACTGGCTATTCCATCAAATTCGCCCAGGTCTTGCACCAAGCCCCAACCATTGTTGCAAGTAGGGGTGTACAACAAACATGAGCGGTCACAAATGTGTCCTAGGTGAGTCTTGAAACCCTTGTGAGCAGGAGAAGACTACAAGAACCCCATTAGTTGTAATTGCTTGAAATAGGCTTCATCTATAGTTTTACCGTGAGTCTTTGAAGTTTAGCAAAGTATCACAGAGCCATAGTATTCTTTTTGTAGCATGCTTCCAGTCAACATGAGCAAACAAGCATGTGTACATATGAAAGCAAGCCTTTTGCTAAGGTTCCACGACTGGCTATTCCATCAAATTCGCCCAGGTCTTGCACCGAGCCCCAACCATTGTCGCAAGTAGGGGTGTACAACAAACATGAGCAGTCACAAATGTGTCCTAGGTGAGTCTCGAAACCCTTGTGAGAGCCTTAATATCACCCCGCTTTCAACAACCCAACATGTAATTGTTGACACAGCCCTAGTTGATTACTGCACATTATCGATTGTTTCCAACTTTATCGATTCATGATCTCAAATAATATGCATCAATCATGACATTAACATATTATTAGCATATTTACGGTACTAATCAAACTCTTGATGCATGTTGATTTTTATTCAAAATCCCCACAAGTAGGGTAATTAAATAAGAACATTACAGCAAGAAGCAGATCCAAGGGATTCAAACTCTAGTCATTTTCTTGTTTTACTTATTGTTCAGTTTTGCTGACAGGAAGATATTATGGTGCAGCATCAAGCTTTTTTTGAAATTACAAGTCCAAATATTTTGTTGAAAGTGCTTCAAAAAACACACTAACACGGACTTCTTTTGTCTCTTCAGATGGAAAGACTGAGGGATATATATTCCCATAGATTCCCAAATTCGCCCAGAACTTGCACCAAGCCTCAAACATGAGGAGAGTAACAAGTGTATCCTAGGTGAGTCTTGAACCCATGAGAGCTTTAACATCGCCCCGCTTTCACCAACCCAGCATACCACTGTTGACACAGACCTAGTTTGATTATTGCAACATTATCAATTTTTTTTTTTTGTACAGAGGAATCGGCAACTGGCAGGTTTCGTACTAGCGTGACACGGGGTCGATTCCCGTCGCTACCAATATACCCCTGAGCATCCTACCCAACCCCCCCCCTGGCACTGCATGGGCGGCCGGCTTTCTGCACGGGGAGATTTGAACCTCCGACCTTCTTAACAGCCTCTATGCCTTAACAAACGTAAAGTTGACCAACAAGCCAAACCCCTTGGGGGTGCAACATTATCAATTGTTTCCAACTCGATCGATTCACAATACATGATCTCAATATTTTTGCCATGTTATTTTACGAAAATAATATGCATCAATCATAACATTAACATATTGTTTGTATATTTACAGTACTAATCAAACACTTGATTTTTATTCAAAATCCCCACAGGTAGGGTAATTAAATAAGAACATTAATCAAGAAGCAGAGCCAAGGATTCAAACTCTAATCATTTCCTTGTTTTACCTCTTGTTCAGTTTTGATGACAGGAAAACAATATGGTGCAGCATCGAATGTTTTTCCAAATTACAAGTCCAAATTTTTTGTTGAAAGTGTTTCAAAAAAACACACTAACACGGACTTGTTTTGTCTTTTCAGATGGCAAGACTGAGGGATATATATTCCCAGACTCTCAAATTCACCCAAGACTTGCACCAAGCCCCAGCCATTGTCGCAAGTACTGGCGTAGACAAACATGAGCACAGTCACAAGTGTGTCCTAGGAGAGTCTTGAAACGCTTGTGAGAGATTTAACCATCACCCCACTTTCACCAAACCAACATGCCACTGTTGACACAGCCCTAGTTTGATTATTGCAACATTATCAATTGTTTCCAACTTGATCGATTCACAATACATGATCTCGATGTTTTTGCCATAGTGTTGTTTTATGCAAATAATATGCATCAATCATGACATTAACATGTTTGTATATTTACAGTACTAATCAAACACTTGATGCATGTTGATTTTTATTCAAAATCCCAACAAGTAGGGTAATTAAATAAGAACATTACAGCAAGAAGCAGATCCAAGGATTCAAACTCTAATCATTTCCTTGTTTTACCTCTTGTTCAGTTTTGCTGACAGAAAGACATTATATGGTGCAGCATTGAATTTTTTTCCAAATTACAAGTCCAATTTTTTGTTGAAAGTGCTTCAAAAAACAAACTATCACAGACTTCTTTTGTCTCTTCAGATGGCAAGACTGAGGGATATATATTCCACCAAGTTTGCCCAGGAGTTGCATAGATCACTATGAGAATGGAACCCTAGTGTACAGGTCAACATTCTGTCAACCTCACCTGTGAACCAAGGCCCTGCTGGCATCAAGTTAAAATTGACTATGGTACAAGCAGTAGAGAACGTTACTAGAGAAAAACTAATATATTATAATTTATCATCATTTAAGTCAAATAAGAATATAACGATATTATACAATCTAAATTGGAAATGCAATTTGTCTTCCTTTCAAGACAAAGTACACAGAGACTCGAATATATGTCCTACAATTGTTTCCTTGTACAAAAATAAAATAGTAGCAAGGAGATGCGTTTCCCAAGGTCAAGGACATTCTCAGAGATGGGAGACGTGAGGTCTCCCCATAGACTCCTAAGGTCTCCTGCAAGTACCCCGTGCCTCCCACAGTTTCTTCATTAAAACACCAAAAAAAAGGTAAAATCTCAATTGAAAAAAGAAAAATGTCTACCAAAACCCTAGGGTGGACCCTACAACCCAGATTGACTTGGAGAAGGAGATCATAGCTATTAATAACAATTATATAGCAATCACCATTACAAATGAACCTCAACAAGTGCTAAAGAGCAATGAATTCTTAGAGAGAGTATGTTTACAGAGAACTTGGAAAATGTAGAGAGTGAACCTTAACTAGATGAAGCAGATATTGAGATGGAGACGTGATTTTGGGCTGGAAAGTTGAAATCTTTAAAATTTAAAGTTTTGTAACTTGGATTGTATCTTTGAGTAGACTATGGTATATACTATAGACTCTTAATAGACATACCTATCTTTGATTGATGCAGGAAATTATGATATAGATAATTAATTATTCAGTAGTTATTGTTCATCATTACAGGATTTTAAAATCTTAATTTTGAAACTTCATTTGCATTTTTTTCAATTTTTTAATTCACATAGCCATACCTTGGGTTGTACATCTTTGAGTAGACTATAGTATATGCTATAGACTCTTAATAGACATACCTATCTTTGATTGATGCAGGAACTTATGATATAGATTAATTATTCTGTAGTTATTGTTCATCATTACAGGATTTTAAAATCTTAATTTTGAAACTTCATTTGCATTTTTTTCAATTTTTTAATTCACATACCCATACCTTGGATTGTATCTTTGAATAGACTATGGTATATGCTATAGACTCTTAATAGACATACATATCCTTGATTGATGCAGGAAATTATGATATAGATAATTAATTATTCAGTATTTATTGTTCATCATTACAGGATTTTAACGTCTTAATTTTGAAACTTCATTTGCATTTTTTCAATTTTTTAATTACATGCCCATAACCCCACATCTCCTCGTATCTAGATTTCAAAAATGGTGTATACTTGTACCCACATCTCCTGGCAATAATGAAAATAACCACCTTGTATATACTAGAACACAACTTTTCCAGATTCCATGCGAGCCTATCTATCAATGCCATATCTTTTTTCCTTTCGAAATAGAATACATCAATGTTCAAATATCAATCTAGCTTCATTATTAGTGCAAAGCATCTAAACTTAGCAAAGATCTTTATATCTAGGGGAAAACCTATTCTTGCTTCAAGTGGAAAGAATATGAAGCCTGTGACTATTTGCTCTAATTACAGCCATAGCCACCATGAATCTTTGAAGAGATTGTCACCCATCACGTATGGATAGTCAAAACTCTTGTTGTTCCCTTTTCCTCCAAGAATGTCATTGAGCCACACCTCTAGACTAGAAGCTAGGTATTACCCTAACTACAATTGCCATGCACTTGGGGAGTGTGATGGGTGCATCATCTCCAATGCGTTGTGGCTTTCAAGAGACAGCAAGATCTTCCAACCAATAATTAAAATTTGTCAAAAGTTAACCATTCAATTCACATGTCCGAAGGAAAAAGCATTTCAATATGCAGAACAAATAGAGAAGTTTGTGGGATGGTGGCCAAGCCTCAAACTTTGAAACACTAGATAACAGAACGAGAGATAACATAAGTTAATTTTATTAATGTTTGGAAAATGACCACAAGATAATCAGACGGTTGAATACAACGATGTCATTATAGAGTGGAAGCATCAAAAGTGGCTCCTATAAGAAGCATGAAACTGAAAGTAAATTGAAGTGAAGTAAGGCATGAAAGAAAACCCTTGACTCCAATAGTGGACTGCCACTCTACGAGAGACTGGAGAGAATAAAAATGATGATGATACATGTGTGTCATGGTCACAAAGGCCATTTCTACTAACATTCAAGGCTGAGTGAAGAAAGCTCAAGATAGAATGTTGACTAGTGGAGGTTGTGACGGAGGGGATTCCCACTAAGCTGCTACTACTGGATGTAAGGAGCCCAATGCCATTGAACCCCAGAAGATCTCGTATGTTTGTGAGTAAAGTAAAGTAAAGTAAGAATCTATACTAAGGCTTGAAGGAAACCCTTGACTCCAATAGTGGACCGCTGCTCTAGGAGAGACTGGAGAAAATAACAATGATGATGATATAGGTGTGTCATGGTTCATAGGGGCCATCTCTCCTAACATTCAAGGTCAAGTAAAGAAAGTTCAAGATAGTATGCTGGTTGATGGAGGTGGGGGGGGATGCCCACTAAGCTGCTACTATTGGATGGAAGGAGCCCCCCGCCACTAAACCCTGGAAGATATTGTATGTTTGTGAGTAAAGTGAAGTAAAGTAAGAATCTATGCTAAGGCTTGAAGAAAACCTTGACTCCAATACCGAACCATCACTCTAAGAGAGGGATGTACAAGGGAGATGGATCTAAAAACTGGAGAGGGAAGCAATGATGATGATACAATTGAGTCATGGTCCACAGGGGCCATCTCTCCTAACATTTGAGGTCGAGTGAAGGAAGAAGCTCAAGAAAGAATGTTGACTTGGAGATGGAGGGGCAGGGTACTACCCATTGAGTTGTTGCTACTGGATGGAAGGAGCCCCCCGCTGCTGAAACCTGGAAGATCTCGTATGGGAAGAGAGGATAGTCCTTTGGGTCCACAGATATCTCAAGTCGAGGGTCGAGCTACTAGTAATTTGTCTCTTGGTGCCCCTAGCTAGTGGGAGCACAGTAAGAAAGCAAGTGATCCCCAAAGAGCAAAGTCTGAGGGCCTCCTGAATATATAAAGCTAAGCATCTCTAGTCTTACCTAAAGTAAATGGGGATTGTCTACGGTCCCCGTAAGAGACAATTGAACCTCCCATGGATCTCATAATAGATGCGGCAACGAACGATTAAGTGCTCCTCTATCTCTACCTATCAATAGATAACACAACTAGGAGTAGTTAATATGGTGCTCTGCCTTAGCCCGAAGTCTATGCGAGCCAGCTCTGAACTCGCCTAAGGGGATACAAAGAGAATGTGCCAAATGGCAAAGTGTTTACAAGGGTGGAATAATGAGACCATCCCTTACCACCATGAAGTGCTCAACATAGAAATCCTAATAGGTAGGAGGTGACCAAGAGCATCCATGGAGTATTTGATTGGAGGAAGGTGATCCATTGATATATCTACCAACCCAAGAAGATCTTAGACACCTGTAAACCAAAATCAAGTGCTCCCAAGAGGGTTGGCTGAAGCAATGTACTCTGAGGAATGATAGGTCGGTATGGATATCGATCATGTCCCTTCGTGAAGTCGACGAAACCTTGACTATGGTGCAAGAGTGAAATACGTTGAAAACAATCTCAAGCCAGAGAGGACGAGCACCAAACTCTACAAGAATGATAAGATGCGGTACTATCAAATTTTATTTGATGATGTTCCTAAGGAGGAGAGTCTTCACTCTTAGTTGAAGCCAAATCTAGCCATAGAGTATTGTGGATCGAACGAGGGTATGTATCAGTAACATCTTGGACTGGTCAAGGATCTGTAACCCTTGTTAACTCGAGGCTAGATAGCCTGCCTCAAACTGAATTGGGGCCCCAAAGATTGCACCCCCAAAGTAAGTGTAGGTGTTGGTGATCTCAATCTCCTCCCCTCGGAAAAGGAAGTGGTGGTCCAAGAGCACCTTCTTTGACCCATTGAAGATCATAACATTGGTTTTGCCTAGGTTGACCATCAATTGTTGAAGGTCAAAAAACAATGACAAAGCATCAAGTTATCTTTGTAGCTCTAGGGATTATGCCAAAAGGACAACATTGCTAGTGAAGAGCATATGGGTGTAGAAGGCATCCATCATTATCCTATATGTGATCATGTAGAAAAGAGCTCATCAATGTAGAGATGCTAACCGGGTGGGAGACAAGGGCATCCCTGTTTGACGTCAATGGTACTTTTGATCAAATTTGACACCCCAGAACTAAAAAAGAACTGACTCATACATGCACATGATGGTCGTCCATAATATATCGAAAATGTCAATGTCTCTAAGCCTCTAGAATAGAGCTTCATGGGGAACAAAGTCAAAATATTTTTGAAATCTACAAAGCAGCACTAAACTTCCGAAGAGCAATGGTATGCCTCCTCAATAATGGGCTAGAGAGTGAAAATGTGATCTATGTTCTAATCTGCAGGGTGGATTCTAGTCTATCCCTTAAGCTCCAAGGAGGCTCCACTCAAGCTCACTAGAGATCTTCAAAGTTCATATGGAGAATTGCAACATAGATAATGTTGATGTTGGATGAAAGGGTCTGCACGGATCTCTAGATTTTCTTTTGTGGTAGGGGATAATTTTGCATCAATTTTCAATTTAAAGAAGATTATAATCTTATTTTTTATAGTGGCCCATGGGGTTTTTGGAAACTAGGGGGTGAATCTCTAGAAACTTATCACTAGAAATCTCTAAGAATCCTCCAAGAAACCCAAGCGCCTTAAACAAGAGAGATATCCATGGGTGCATCCTCTCAAATGGATAGCACATCATGATTTTCAAGAGATTGGTTGAATTCAATCTGGAAGGTCTTCCCACTAAATGCAATAGAGCTTTAAGTTGACAACAAGACCCATTTACAATATGCTAGATTATGATCAACTTCCTTTTAAGTGCAATAGTTTCCATGAGTATGGCTATGTTAGCAAGAACTAGTTGAAGCAACCTCCCTCGATCCCTACGGAGAAAGAGGAAGAATTCTGAATAGTGTCCAAACCTACACTCTTGGAGCAAGGAGCAACACCGAAATGAAAAGCAAAATTTCAAAAGCTCCCTTTTCGGGTGTGTTTTTCATATAGTATATATTTTGATGGATTTATAGCTAAAAAAATGTAGAGAATTAGCTATTGAAAAATGGAACCATCTAACATCAATCATCTAGTAGTTATAACCAGTGTTGCAAACATAGGCGCAGCGAAAAAATCGGCAAGGTCCCGGAAACATTGTTTCAGAATATCTCGACAGCACATCGGCAAAACATCGGCAATAAATCGGCAAATTTACAAAATAAAAAAAAATATTTGTTTTTTTCAAAATTTTAAATCTTGGGATAAATCGAGAAAAAATCTACAATATCTTGGAAAAAAATCGGCTAGAAAACATCAGCAATATCTCGGGATAAATCAGGAAAAAATCGGCCTGATTTTTTCAGCAGTTTTTTGAGAAAAAATTGATGAGCTGAAAACTCGCTATTTCTCGGAACATGGTGATTTCTCGGTCAATGTTTGCAACACTAGTTATAACTTATAGCATTGTCATCAAATGATCAACCCTCTCCAACAATAAACCTTTGGGGTCTAAAATGAGCCTTATAAGAAAATGAGCCACCTTGTAAGAAAGTGATCCATTGAATTCAAGAAGAACCAATAGAATTTCAAGAAAAGAGTCAACCATAATGGTTGACGTGGCATATTTGATACTTAAAAAACTACTTTTTTAATTCCTATGTTCAACATATCTCCTTGTCGTTTTACTCATCATCACATTTTTTCAGGTATTTCTTGTTTTACTTCCGCATCCAATGAGTGCTCCCGCTCAAAATTTGAGTAAAACAACAAAGAGATATGTTGAAAATACGAACAAAAAAAGTAATTTTTTTCTCTTTTCCTTAAAAATTCATAAATATTATTTTATTATTTTAATTCTTATTTTATTATTTTCCTTAGGAGGCCCATTTTAGACCTCAAATTTGCTCTAATGGGAAGGGGAGGTAATAGTGACAACACAACCTAATCTACAACAAAAAGATGGGGAAATCAAGATCATCAAAAGAAATTGATTGAGAAAGGCCAAATGCAGACCATAGGAACCCTTATGAATATGAATCAAAGAGAGACCTGCATAGTCCCATACAAATCCTAAAATATCGAGATAGTGCAACAAGAAAACTCAATAGAAAGGATGGGTATAGGTTTGACTCTTGAGGAGGAAATAGCCAAAAGAAAATGCATTCAAGAAAACTCATTAGCGATTTAGACTTATCTCGACCATACATCTCACTATGAGATTAGGGTTTCTACTCAAGTTAAAGGCAGGTCTAGATAGAGGGTTAAGACACATTTCATTATTCACTACATGTTTTGTCGAGAGATGATTTATTTCATCTGTGGATCAAAGTTAGAGCCCTGGAGAGGAGCTCGAGTCAGCAATCAAGTAAAGAATAGCAGGCAGGTTGGTACAGGATAGATCTGTACAGTCATACAAATATGTACGCATAGATTTGTATAGTCAGATGGATTTTGTATAGTCAAACATGCAAATTCGTACAATCATACAGCAGGCCCAGGGACCAACGGGCAATTTTCTCCATCTTCGCAAGCAGATTGTTCCTTAGTAAGTGCACAGATCTATTTTGTTTGGGTGTATCGTACAAAATTTGATGTGGAGGTTTCCTTGTAAGCTTTGAGGTGTTAATGAAAATCTGGTTTGGAGTAATTATCTGTGTATTATGTTTATCCATCCACTGTTTATATTTCAGCTATGTGAAAAAATTTAATTTCTGCAGGTAAATAACATCTTTGTTTAGTTGAGAACATAAGGACAGTAGTCTTCTAGGGTTTGAAAATTCACATAAAATGGGTGGCATAGTAATGTGGAAAAAAAGATTTAATAAAACATGTTGGTTTGCAAAGATTGGCACAAGCTTTTTGGATGTGTTGTATATATTGCAAGTATAGACTATACATCCCAACATGGCTTTTTGGGCTTCTTATCTTTCAGAGCCCATTATAGTTCTAACATTGGGTTTTTGGGTGGTTTCTATGCATGGTTTTTTTACTAATTGTAATCTAATACCGCTTAGCGAATTAGGTTTAATTGATGTTACAGAATACCCAAGTATTGTATTGTGAGAGGTGCGGCTCTAAGTTTGTTGGTCTTCCAAATTAAGGATTTCCAAGGTAAGTCTTTATGTAAGGATCGCCTATTGTTTCTTTTTGTTTTAAGATTTTGTAAGCATAGTCTTAAATGAATAGGTTTATAAAACTCTTCAAAGTTGTTCCAAAGAATGGAGTTGCCAAATTCAGGGCATCCAATAAAGAGAGAGATCCACTAAAGCTTTGTTGGTTGATTATCATCTATAATCAACATAAAGAGAGAGATCCACTAAAGCTTTGGAAAAGATCTTGGTGGATCAAGAATATAAAATTTTTATCAAAGATAGCATCTTGAACATCAATCACCTTGTGAGTGGAAGGATCATATAAATAATATGTCGAAACAGGGACCCATTTACTTGATCCAAAAATGCTAAAATGCAATCATACTTCGAACATTAGGAGGAAGAGGTTTCTCCAAGTACATTAGGGAAGTTATTTAATCTGCCCAAATATCATAAATTAGACCTATTTAATTAAGCAAACATCAATGTGAGTTTGTAGGTTCAATAACAACAAAGAAGAATCCTTTGTAATTCAAAAGTTTCTCCTTTATAGAACCCAAGAGAAGGAGAGTTACCAACTTCCAAAACAATATCCTTGAAGAAGTGTTCAAACCGTAGGGAAAACCCTAAAAAAAGATGTTGGCCTTGAAGGAGGGTTTAAACCCTAGGAAACCCTAGAAAAACTTATGCTCATTCCACATTTTGATGAGATTTTCTCTCACTGGGCATAGAAGAAGACCCTTAGATTTTAGTAGAGTCTTTGTAACACCCCGGTTTTGACCCCGTTTGTCAGAATACATATGTTGTAAATAATCATGGTGAGGAGCTAAGGGCGAGGGCCCCACCATTGATTTAGTTATGTTATGTTTCGGATTGGAATGGTCACCGATGGTATATCGGGACATACGGCATATATTAAATTGTGGCGTCATGTAAACACGCATTAAATAACCCAACCAGCGATGTTCATTGCAACTAATTTGACAAGGGGCATGTTGAACATTCAGTCATGGGGGAAGAGCCATGTGTCACCACTCTCTTTTGCTCACCACCACCTTAGTTATTCCATTGTTAGTTGGGGCAGCGTTTTGCCAGCAGAAAGACCACTACGCTCACACTCTCTCCACGACGCATCTTTTGGCCTGTCCACTATCTCGATCGTGGATGTTCACTCACCTTCACGCCCATGTCACAAGGTTCGGGTTCGGTGACCTTCAGGTTCGATTCGGGTTCGAATTTTTGGATGAGGTTCGGATGGGGTTCGACATAAGGTTCATCTATATACATTTTTCAATATATATATATATATATATATATATATATATATATATATAAACTGTACTATAAATTATAATATAACACATTTAAAAATAAATTGTGCTTAAAAATTATAATGTAAAACATTTAAAAATAAACTATAATATACAACATTAAAAAATAAACTACATTTAAAAATAATATAAAACATTTAAAAATAAACTTTAATTAAAAATTATAATATAGAACATTTAAAAATAAACTATAATTAAAAATTATAATATAAACATATTAAAAAATAAACTACATTTAATAATTATAATGTAAAACATTCAAAAATCAATTGTCGATCAAATGCGAACTCCTCGAACCTTCAACCTGATGCCGTGGAAAATGGAACCTGTCACCGTGGATTATGGAAACTGTCACCTAGATCTGGAGAGTCGTGGGCCGTAGCAGTCTGGCAGAGTCGTGGAAGAGCCAACAACTTTTGCCTCACGCAGTCACCTCTATCTCTTGTCGAGTCACGACTACACTAGCTCGAGTCGCTTGGTAGGTTTTGCTCGATATGTCTGTCGCGGACTCACAGGTTTGAAAATCCAGCACAAACAACATGTAGGGAGTGCCAGAACATTTGCTTTGTTGAAACCCTAGCCAGAAAGCGAAAAACAACCGCCTGAACCTAGACGAACCGAAACGAATTTTCAAATTTTTTTAGGTTCGCCGAAGTTCGAACCTAAAGGTTTAGGCTCGACGAACCCTGTGACATTGCTTCACGCAGACTGAGTTAAAAGAATCCAGAATTTGTTGTTGGGGGGTTCGATTCTCCTTTCCTCACCCGATTGTTGGCCCGCGAACATGTTCAGTTCTCCTCTGCCTCACGGATTGGATGGCTTGCGGATCAATTCTTTCCTCTGTTCACGCAGAGTTTTGGGTCTTTTTCCACCATTGTCAGACTACATAATGGTTCTGTTATTTCCATCGCTGAATCGTGGCTGTAATCGCATCAATAGTTCTGTGGGTTGCGTCTTTGTCCATCACGCATAGTTGGGAGTTGTTCTTTCCCCATTTTCTGCCTGTGCAATTTCTCCAGCGGTTGCATTGAGGATCGGGTGCTGTGGGTTCATAGTCGTTTGTGGGCTGCTATTTGCCCACGTTTTACTTAGCTGTGTTTTCCCTTTTTGTGGTGGTGGTATCGCTTGAAGAATTGTTGAGAGTTCCTACGTTCTGGTCGATTGTGTTTTTCCCCTGTAAAAGCTTGAATAGCTGTTTGGCTACTTACATACAGTGGTTTTGTCCTCGGACTGCATTGGAGTGGTGAATGAGGGCTTGAGGTGCTTGATAAACCTGGTGGGTTGAGAACCACACAGACAAAGCTACTGAGCTGGCTTTCTTCTCCACAACCCCTGAATAGCACTGGAAGGGAGATCAGGGTCTGAGGGACTGTGTTGCAGAGAAGGGACCGATTTCCTTGTGTTGGGTGTGTGTGGGTGTTCTAGAAGCTAGGCTGGTTCTGGTGTTGGTGTCTGTAGCTCTTCAATGAGCTCACCAGCTTAGCATTTAGCCTTTCCCAGCTCCTGGATGGCCTGATAAACCCAACTTTGTTGGCTTAGCTGATCCGTTGTTCGCCTGATAAACCCAACTGTGTTGGCTTGGCTGAACTGTGTTCCCTTGTGGTGTTGTTATCCTTGGCTATGTGTAAGCTAATTCCTTATTCCTTGGGGAATCATGCCCGACTTGGGGGGTGGCAGCATTGCTGAGAGATTGAGGAGCACGCGGGCCTATGGTTGGGTGGAACGTTGCAGCGATGTAGCTGGTTGCGGAACAAGTTCTTATTAAGATAAGTATTCTTGCCTAACTTGTGTCTGCAATTATGTTTACCGTTGATGAATGATGATATACATGTTAAATGTTGATTTGTATATGCATGAGTATTGATTGATATGTTTTGCTTCCGTTGTGTATATGAATGATTATGCCTCGTAATATGTTTGATGTTTTAAGTATCATGCTTCAGCATTACATATATGTATGTTCATGTTCACGGGGCTAGATCGCCGGATGTTTTGATGTATAGTAGCATCCTCTTCGCCGGTCGGAGGGTCAGGGACATTACAGTGTGGTATCAGAGTGTTGGTTGCAGCATGGGCCTTAATGGGCCGTGAAGATGCAGTGACAGAGCTTATGTTGCAGCATTTGGGCCTCAGAGGGCCATGAGAAACAGTTAACAGAGGCAGGTTGCCTACTGCCCAGAAGAAACCAGGAGAATGGGTGAAGACAAGAAAATTCACAAAATTTTCTAAGTGCCAGAATGTCGGCTCATCGAAAAACTTAGTGACAAGTTCTTCTGATGCAGCGGAGCACTTAGTGGGAAGGCCACCCGACGGATAGTTGATCCAAGTTTTGAAAATTTTTCTAAGTCATAAAATTGTCGACGAAATTTAGATGACGAAACTGCCGATGCGGCGGCGGACCCCGGGAGAAATTAGTTGTTTGAACCGCTGATGCCGTCGGCAGAAAATAGTTGTTGGGATCGCCGACACTGCGGAAGAATTTAGCTGTTTGTCAGTCCGTCGTTGCGGCTGTCGTGTGGACTAAAACGTCGACGCGTAGCGCTTAGTGGTTCCGACCGTTGACAGAAGAAGAAAGTTTCAAAATTTTGTTTAAGTGTTGTGTTGAAATCATCGGCGGAAGTTAGTTGATGAGACCGCCGAATAGGGCTTGTTGCATATAGACTTGCATTGCCTGCTAGTACTAGAGCTCATAATGTTTTTCATGTTTCTTTGCTTAAGAAATATGTACATGATCCTAACCAGGTGATAAATTGGGATGTGATTCAGGTGGAACCCGAGGGAGAGTTCCAAATCGAGCCAATGCGCATCCTCAACAGGAAGGTCACAATGCTCCAGAACCGAGCCATAGGGCAGGTAAAGGTGCAATGGGAGCATTACGGACCTGAAGAGGCTACGTGGGAGCTGGGAGGATGCCATGCGATTGGCACATCCATTTTTGTTCAATCCTGCGGAACACTGAAGCGGTACCAGTGTAGCATTTTGTTCAAATTTTGTAAAGCACTGAGGACAGTGCTATTGAAGGGGGAGGGGAATGTAACACCCCGGTTTTGACCCCGTTTGCATTAATACATATGTTGTAAATAATCATGGTGAGGAGCTAAGGGCAAAGGCCCCACCATTGATTTAGTTATGGTATGTTTCAAATTGGAATGGTCACCGATGGTATCGGGACATACGGCATATATTAAAATTGTGGCATCATGTAAACACGCATTCTAATTAAATAACCCAACCAGCTATGTTCACTGCAACTAATTTGAGAAGGGGCATGATTCCAAAGGATAAGGAAGGGGAATGTTGAACATTCAGTCATGGGGGAACAGCCATGTGTCACTACTCTCTTTTGCTCACCACCACCTTAGTTATTCCATTGTTAGTTGGGGCAGCGTTTTGCTGGCAGAAAGACCGCTATGCTCACACTCTCTCCACGACGCATCTTTTGGCCTGTCCACTATCCCGATCATGGTTGTTCACTCACCTTCACGCGGACTGAGTTAAAAGAATCCAGAATTCGTTGTTGGGGGGTTCGGTTCTCCTCTTCCTCACCCGATTGTTGGCATGCGAACATGTTCAGTTCTCCTCTACCTCACGGATTGGATGGCTTGCGGACGATTCTTTCCTCTGTTCACGCAGAGTTTTGGGTCTTTTTCCACCATTGTCAAACTGCATAATGGTTCTGTTATTTCCATCGCTGAATCGTGGCTGTAATGGCATCAATAGTTTTGTGGGTTGCGTCTTTGTCCATCACACATAGTTGGGAGTTGTTCTTTCCCCATTTTTTGCCTGTGCAATTTCTCTAGTGGTTGCATTGAGGACCGGGTGCTGTGGGTTCATAGTCGTTTGTGGGCTGCTGTTTGCCCACATTTTACTTGGCTGTGTTTTCCTTTTTTGTGGTGGTATCGCTTGAAGAATTGTTGAGAGTTCCTACGTTCTGGTCGATTGTGTTTTTCCCCTGTAAAAGCTTGAATAGCTATTTGGCTGCTTGCATGCAGTGGTTTTGTCCTCGGACTGCATTGGAGTGGTGAATGAGGGCCTGAGGTGCTTGATAAACCTAGTGGGTTGAGAACCACACAGACAGAGCTATTGAGCTGGCTTTCTTCTCCACAACCCCTGAATAGCACTGGAAGGGAGATCAGGGTCTAAGGGACTGCGTTGTAGAGAAGGGACTAATTTCCTTGTGTTGGGTGTGTGTGGGTGTTCTAGAAGCTAGGCTGGTTCTGGTGTTGGTGTCTGTAGCTCTTCAATGAGCTCACCAGCTTAGCATTTAGCCTTTCCCAGCTCCTGGATGGCCTGATAAACCCAACTTTGTTGGCTTGGCTGATTCGTTGTTCGCCTGATAAACCCAACTGTGTTGGCTTGGCTGAACTGTGTACCCTTGTGGTGTTGTTATCCTTGGCTATGTGTAAACCTGTTAGTTCTTTATTCCTTGGGGAATCATGCCCGGCTGGGGGGTGGCAGCGTTACTGAGAGATTGAGGAGCACGCGAGCCTATGGTTGGGTAGAACGTTGCAGTGACATAGCTGGTTGCAGAACAAGTTCTTATTAAGATAAGTATTCTTGCCTAACTTGTGTCTGCAATTATGTTTACCGTTGATGAATATACATGTTAAATGTTGATCTGTATATGCATGAGTATTGATTGATATGTTTTGCTTCTGTTGTGTATATGAATGATTATGCCTCGTAATATGTTTGATGTTTTAAGTATCATGCTTCAGCATTACATATATGTATGTTCATGTTCATGGGGCTAGATCCCCGAATGTTTTGATGTATAGTAGCGTCCTCTTCGCCGGTCAGAGGGTCGGGAACATTACAGTCTTGTTCTTAGGTCAACCTAGGGCCACCTTAGTGACTAGTGCAGGAAATCCCTAGAATAGGAAAGCTTAGAGGAGGATGGGGCAGATAGGTAGACAAAAGAAAGAGTCAATGGAGCTTGGAGCACTGTTTTGGTCAAATTAGATCACTTGATGATGAACATTCCACTTCGAGAGATCATTATGGCTACTTAATCACGAATCTACCCCTTGCAAGAGGAACATTTTTTGCAAAGGCATTAAAAGCGTGATAAAGTGACTTTATGGGGCATAGGAAGCACCATGTTGCATCATTAACATGTTTCAATCCCTTAAACAAAGAATTAATGTATACAATAAAGAAATACAAAGAAGAGAACTGGCAAGTGGCAAGGGAGAAGAAAGAGGTCTCAAGTCAAGCTTGGACCTATAAGCTAAAGAAGAACCAAATGTAACATCACTTGCTAAAGCTAGTTGTCTCTCCAAGTGGTATGCTAGGGTTAAAGTAGGCTCTAAAGTACATAAGAAATCCCTAAGGAGGTGTTCCCTAGGTAGAAGGAGACTTTCTAGGTATTAAAATATGATTTTCACCTCTTTAAACCCTACATGGATAAATCCTTAATTTGAGATGGAGAAGGCATAAATAGAGTAAATTGCTAGAGGCATGGTTGGAAGTGTGGGAGATCCCCTCTGATCTTAGTTGAATATCTTTTATAGGGAAATATTTAAGGGGTTGTAATATTCTTCATCTTTCTTTCACTTTTCTTAGGTTGATTTGATGTTTGGAAATTACTAGTACATATCTACAAGAATATTCTTAGTGGAAAGGCAATTTTTCTCCAATAAGATGTTAGGGTTGAGGTGAAACCCTTTGTTTGTCTTGTTGTAGTTATTGTGTATAGGTTGATTTGATGTTTGGAAATTACTAGTACATATCTACAAGAATATTCTTAGTGGAAAGGCAATTTATCTCCAATAAGATGTTAGGGTTGAGGTGAAACCCTTTGTTTGACTTGTTGTAGTTATTGTGTTTATTAAAGGACATTTCTACTATAATGTCTTGGTTAGGGTTGTTCACTCTAATTTGAGGGTTTCTCTAGCTAGGGTTGAAGATTAAGTTTGGCACGCTTATGCCCTCTTCATCCCTAGGTGAAATCACACTTGAAGAATGATGTATTCATTATGTGGCTTCCAAATGACAAGCCCATTTGCAGAGGTGATAACCATTTGCAGAGGTGATAGGGTGCAAGCATTTCTATAAAAGTTGTTGGAACGACAAAGGATCTTTTTGGTCATCATCAGGCCTCATGTACAATATTCATGGGTCGTTGGACATCCTCTCTATTACCGTGACTTGTGCAAGCCCTATTCAGCCTCTCTCAGACATTACAATTTACCATTGGCTTTCAACTTGCAGGTAGGAGACAAAGAGCTTGGGCGATTGTTAGAGGTTCAAGTGGAGTCACATATTTGACTAAGAACACCTTCTGAACCAAGGTTTCTATGGTGGCCCAAAATGAGTTTGCGAAGTTTATGTGGGTTCAGGTTATAGACGAATCCCTCCTCCCCAGGGACATTTTAATTGCAATTTGTTACTCCCCCCAGCCTCTTCATCTAATGGCATCAACAAGACTGGTTTACAAATTTGTCTACTGGCATCACCCAGTACTCAATGGTTGGGGAGGTCATCCTCCTAGGTGACTTTAATGATTGTACCAGAGCTCTCAAGATCCATGTCCCTGACCGATCATAAGACATGCTTTGCCCTCAAAGGATAGATCTCAGTGGAACATCAAAGAATGTCCAACGATGCATTGGGAATTACTACAACCTATGGTTGGCACCTATTACAATTGGGGAAATCTCATGAGATACTTAATCTTGAATGGTCTGCCTTTCCGAGACTCTCGCTTCTTCCTTGTCAACCTCATGGCGGAGGCGTGAGTGTAGTAGATTATGTCCTCTCTAATCAAATCTTACCCCCCTTTAATTGTCATTTCTCATTTTCCCCCATCTCTCTTCTATCCTCTGTCTGAGCTGACATCTTCCCCGCACACCCCCTTCGGCTCACCTCATACTACTTTCCTTTTCAACAACGAGGATTCAAACAATTCTCTTCCCACCCCCATCAAATACACCCCTTCGAGTCCAAATTCTCCTTGATTCAACCTCTACCAAGTACACGTGTCTCTCATCCACCATTTGGGAAGAAGCCTTTTAGTATTTCCCTCACTCCACCCAATCTATTTCCACTGCCCCAAAACCCATCCCTTACCCCATGAACCAGTGGTACGACAAGGAGTAAGGCTCTCCGCCATTAACTTCACGACACATTCACCCATGATTGTCCCTCTTACACCAACCTTAAAGCTTCCTATCGCCACCTCCTCCCTCACAAGAAACACCTCTTTGTTTCTCAAAGGAGATGGGACTTATGTGCTTCCCTCATCCACTCTCCCTAAAACATTTGGCGCACCACCTTCACCCACCACCTCCTAATCGATCTTAATCTCAAATCTATGTTCTCTCAAACCTCCACTCTCTATGATGTCCTTGGGCAACCCCAAATTTAGGTTACCTCTCTACCCCCTTCATGCTACTTATTCTCATACACCACAAACTTCACGACACATTCACCCAAGGAGTGCAAGGCTTTCCACCACTAACTTCACGACACATTCACCCATGCTTGTCCCTCTTACACCAACCTTAAAGCTTCCTATCGCCACCTCCTCTCTCACAAGAAACACCTCTTTGTTTCTCAGAGGAGATGGGACTTATGTGCTTCCCTCATCCACTCTCCCAAAAACTTTTGGCGCACCACCTTTCCCCACCACTCTCCCCCTCCTAATTGATCTTAATCTCGTATCCATGTTCTCTCAAACCTCCACTCTCTATGATGTCCTTGGGAAGCCCCAAATTCAGGTTACATCTCTACCCCCTTCATGCTACTTATTCTCATACCAAAACATCAAAGAGGTTTATTTGGATGATGAACACTAGTGAAACAATGTGTTCTTTCTAGGCAAAGTTCTTCAAGAATGGTCTTCATGCTCTAGATAATCACTTGGTTGATCTCTTCCCTCATCCACTCTCCCAAAAACTTTTGGCGCACCACCTTTCCCCACCACTCTCCCCCTCCTAATTGATCTTAATCTCGTATCCATGCTCTCTCAAACCTCCACTCTCTATGATGTCCTTGGGAAGCCCCAAATTCAGGTTACATCTCTACCCCCTTCATGCTACTTATTCTCATACCAAAACATCAAAGAGGTTTATTTGGATGATGAACACTAGTGAGACAATGTGTTCTTTCTAGGCAAAGTTCTTCAAGAATGGTATTCATGCTCTAGATAATCACTTGGTTGATCTCTTCAACCATGTGGTCCATACAGGTTTCCTACCCTATACACATATCTTAGTCAGATTACACCATTCACCCAATACACATATCAGGTTCCAATTCAAATCCCAACTGATCTTAATCTCAGCTCCATGTTGTCGCAAACCTCCACTCTCTATGATGTCCTTGGGGGCGGCCCCAAATTCAAGTTACCTCTTTGCCCCCTTCATGCTACTTATTCTCTTACCAAAGCATCATATAGGTTTGTTTAGATGATGAACACTAGTAAAACAATGAATGAGGAGGGTTTCTAGGTAGAGTTCTTCAAGAATGGTCTTCATGCTCTAGATAATCACTTGGTTGATCTCTTCAACCATGTGGTCCATACATGTTTCCTACCCAGCTTGGTCACATCACACCATTCACCCAATACACAAATCAAGTTCCAATTCAAATCCCAACAACTACAAGACAATCATGGTGGGCCACACGTTCTTGAAGCTCTATGCTACAGTACTCCATATGAAGCTTTCTGGAGTGCTTGAGAGGAGACACCTTAGAGTGCTAAAGGGAAAGAAAGATTCCAACCCACTCATCAGCCCATTGATCACATCCTTACCCTCTAGCCATCATTGAGGAGGTATGGCATCACTCTTCGAAAGTCTACCACTACTTTGTAGATTTTCGAAAAGATTTTGATTCTATCCCTTGAGAGGCCCTATTCCATAGAATCAAAGACATTGGCATCTTCAAAACCCTGCTAACTGCCATCATGCACCTATATGAGTCTATCCTTGGTCGACACTACATGACTCATGGGGTGTCAAAATTCGTCAGGAGTACCATTGGGGTTAAACAAGGATATCCCCTGTCCCCCGCCTTGTTTGGGATCTATATTAATGAGTTGGAGACCTTCCTTGGTGAGCATACATAGGACAATTGTGGGTGCCTCCACCAAGTTCTAATATCTATCCTACTTTTTGCTAACGACATCATCCTCCTAGCCTCATCTCGAGAGGGATTGCAGAGACAATTGGATGCCTTAGCTCTGTTATGCAATCTTTAATAGTTGACAGCCAACCTAGGAAAAAAAACCAAGGTTATGATCTTCAATGAGACAAAGAAGACTTTATCAGACCTTCATTTCTTCTTCAAAGGGAAGGAGTTTGAGATCACTAGCACCTACACATACTTGGGGGTGCAATTTGTTATCACATATATAGTAGTCGGGCTACCATATTCTATTTTTCATATTCTAATACCTTTTTCAATTAGCTCCCTTACATATTAGAAGTTGAGATGAGCATTTATGATGGATCATTATTTCATTTGATGGACTATAGTACTCCCCCATGCCATGACTGAGTCTCAGGACACTCAGATTTGAGGACTGAAGTAGCCAGTTAGCCAGTTGCAGAGCAGTTAGTAGTGCCCAGAGTTGCATTAGTGTTTTCTCATTGGATAGATGATTGGTTCAGATGGATTATTTACACGTTATGACTCAGCCTACATTATCTTGTGTCATGGTTATCATTGCTCTTATACTCATTCTTGTGACATGTATTAGCATTTAATGTCATGATCTGGCGGCCATATAAATATGTGGACTTTGATGTATTGATATTATGTATTGATGTCCCTACTCAGACCTGGAAGTCCTTGATCTATACTCATTGGCTTTGCCCTCCTTAGGGATAATAGAGGTAGCCATTCCCACCATACTTTGGCTTGCTAGTGTTGGTTTCATTATTCACTGTCTTCACCCATCCATTACCCTCTAGTTATTGTTTCCAACCCGACCTACTACTTGACTTGTGGCATGGAGGACCTTCCCTCCACTAGAGCCTCTTTGTTGGACAAGCTTCCCTGTTTATTTGTGTCTCGGCTCTGAGTTGCCTAAGTTGTGTTGGCTAAACCTGAAACAAGTATCACTGCCATCAATACAATGTATTTGGAAATGAATGAATATCTTATGAAAAAGCTCATTCATGAAAAGTAGTGTTTTTCAACATACATGAATGAAAGGCAAGCCTAATGAAATTGGCTTTGAAGTATAATGAAATGAATATCTTAAAACATTCATGAAAAGTAGTGTTTTTAAACATGAATGCATGAAGCCTCAATAATAAAAATATGTGTACATGGACCAAAGCTATGGAAAATCAAAGGCCCAAAAAAGGAATGGTTCTTAAAAGTTATATCCAAAGATTGCAGGCCTTACGTGTATTGATTTGGATTGTGAGAATTTGTCAAGGTGAATAAGCACCTCTGAAGTAGCTTATCCATTTGTGAGAAACTGCCATCCCCTATGTTATTGCTTGTCTTGCATATGCTAAAGTGAGTATCTCATTCCCACATCCGAAGTGTCACAGTGTCAATTTGGTAGTCTTACTTTGACCTAGCCTCTGAATTTTAACCTTCACCCTGCACTAGCAAATTGATTACAACTATGAAATGAGTATGGTCTTGAAAGTCTGGACTGAGTTATAGTTAATAAATGTAAACCCTATATATTTGGTAGATAGATCGCCAGTGAAATGATTGCTACTTGTTATGATTATTACTTGAATGATTTGTAGAGCATGCCTTAACCTTTGAACACTTGCAGCGGATGGATGACAGCCTGGGTTATATTATATGGTCATTTAAAGATTATTATTTTGTCTATCTGAGTATATTGGATATTGTAGATGATCATGCAGGGACCTATAGGGTGTATGAGTATGCACCTCGGATGGATTTGGACTCCCATAGTCCAATGAGACAGCTTGCTTTCGGTTCCAAGCAGTTGCAAAGATGATTTGGCTCAGTGTACCTTTCTGGTGCAGTTTTGCTATACTGGATGACCTGTTTGAGCAGGGAGATGATTTTGTTGGATCTCCTAGGGCGCTGTATGAGGAAGGTGAGGTCCAACCACTTGTTTGTACCATATTACCCCCCTCTCAAAGAGCCTGGTGGGCTCAGTTGGAAAACATAGGCACCCCCTAGGAGGCAGTTTTGAGCATATCACGTTTCCCGAGCCAAATAAAAAATAATTAAAATGGCTACTGAAGAATTCGATTTGGGCTACTGAGGCAAGGAAATGGCATGGGATGAGTTTTGATGATGAGTGTGATGTCTTCCACTTCTTCTCCACTAGTTGCAGCACTTGGATGGGCCCACATCCATTTTTTCGGGCATATTTTATCAGTTTCTGGAGCTTTTAGAGGCTCACAATTTCCTCAGAGAAGCACTATTTGGCGGTTAAAAAATTATATTATTTTTATTGTGCCATGGGGACACCCTAGGGGAGTTAGTTAACACTAACTGGACCTACCATGAGATTCATTTATTTTTATTTGGTGGGATCCCCTCTCCTAGGGTGATTTGGTCCATTTTTAGATTATATTATTGTATTGATCCATGTACTCTATGTTGAACTCATCTCAACCATTGATTAGAACATTTTTATCTTTTAATCTTAGCCACCCATTTGAAAAGTGGTTAGGATTTTGGTTCTCTCATTTCTATTTAAAAGATTCTCATTTGTAAAGGGTCTTTGGCTCTTGGATCTGGATAATAGAAAACTATTCTTGTGGAAATTTTTTGTATCTCCTTTGCATCTAGTGTTCTTAAATGGTAATTGGAAAATCTTTTTCTTCCTAACATTTGAGTTTTTGGTGTGAGATCTATATATTTTTGGGAAACATTGTCTTGTCTACAGGAGGGCGACTTCAACTTAGGCGTTTTTGCAGGGGCTCCTTAACTCGCTTGGCTTGGATGCGTTTTGTATCAGGGGGTTTTCATTAGTATCAATGCGATCTATGATTTCATCTTGCTATTTTTCTGTAGCATTTGTTCTTTTCTCATGACACAACAAATCTGATATGGTTGACATTTGTTGTGCAAGAGAGAGGGCGCAATGGCTTCATTGGGAAAAACGTTGGACATAGAACTTCATCAAATCTTCTCAAATTGATCGAGACAGCATAGATCATCACTATCAAGGAATCTACAAGGTTTTCCAGGTAAGATCTACAGGTTAGTATTTCTCATCTAGATCTCAATCCATTGGCATCTTCATTTCATGTTAAAACCCTAAATATTAGAAATAAAAATAAATTATGGCTCAAACTACTTGAGTTCTCGGCAAACCATTTATGGGTCGCGTAGATCGGGTCAAACCCTAAGTGGGTCTCCAAAAACATTTTGCTAAAGTTGCTTCATTTCACCCAAATCCCAAGGCATTGTCCTCTAAACCCTAGCGCTACACCCTTTATGTTGCCCTCTTTTCTTGCAATCTGATCTTTTCCGGCAAACCGCTTCTGGGTTTTGTAGATCGGGTCCAAGCCTAAGTGGTTCTTCTTCAACGTTGGGCTAAAAGTGACTCCATTGGCCCAAATCCCAAGGCATTGATCTTCAAACCCTAGCGCTACCCCTCCTTTTGCCTTTTTCTCCTGTGATTTGACTTTTTCCTTGTGTCTGGGGTGCTTTGACACTGTCATACCTTCTTTCGAGTCTATCCCTCGGTACTAGATAGCCCCAATCCTGTTTTTTCCCTCCCTACATTGGTCACGTTTGCCAAGGCAGTGGCCATCTTCATCTTTTGCTAGTACCTTAATCCCAGATCTAGTATTTGCCTCATAGGTCACTTATGTCCCAACTTGGATCAAATTTCATATCTCCTAAACCCTGATCCAAATCCTTGGTTCACCTAGTGACGTCATCCATAGATCTAGGGTTTCCATCACCTTACACCTTACGTACCTCAAGTCCATTTGATTTGATATGGTGTCTAGGTCTGATCTCTCCTGTCGGGAGTAGATCTGGGTCTCCCCCATTGTTGTCTTGGGCTAAGACAACGTCAAGTGAAGACTGCCTCGATTGGCGTGACAACCATCCATTTGGGAGTCGAGGCAATCTTGGTTCCACCCCCTTAGTTGCTTGTCCCTCTACCGTGCATCCTGGATCCATCTTATATAGGCAAACTACAAGGTTGGTGATAACACAATTCTCAAGGCCCCACTTCAATATGCAACATGCCCTTCAGCCTCGAGCCAACAAGGGTTACGAATCCTTAGCCCTCCTCAAGAGATAGTGCTTTCGACAACACTTTCAGGACATCTTGTCTAAAATGTCCTTCATGTGCTCCCTTATCCAGCCCACTATTCTCTATGGCTCAAATATTTGGGAGCCTTGTTTGCTTGGATCTAATTGGGCCTCAACTGAGAGAGTGCAAACCCTACCCCTCCTGTGCATCATCACATGCAAGCAAACGATCCCTCAGCACATCAACAAAGTTTGGTATCTGACCCTTCTGACTTGAGACACTGTTCACTCTGGTCCCTTTTTTGCATTGCATCCGAAGCTTTGATGACTTGGCGAAAGGACGAGACCAGTACTTGCACATAGCCTATTTTCAAAGACTATTGCTTCCTCTCACCCTCTACACCAGGCTCAAGGTTGGTTTGTGAGGGCAACCACTAGCTTCATGACACATTCACCCATGCTTGTCCCTCTTACACCAACCTTCAAGCTTCTTATTTCCACCTCTTCACTCACAAGACCCCACTTCAATATGCAACATGCCCTTCAACCTCGGGCCAACAAGGGTTACAGATCCTTAGCCCTTCTTAAGAGATAGTGCTTCTGACACCACTTTCAGGACATCTCATCTAAAATGTCCCGCATGTACTCCCTTAATCCAGCCCACTATACTCTATGGCTCAGATATTTGGGAGCCTTGTTTGCTTGAATCTAATTGGGCCTCAACTGAGAGAGTGCAAACCCTACCCCTCCTGTGCATCATCAGATGCTTGCAGACGATCCCTCAGCAAATCAACAAAGTTTGGTGTCCGACCCTTCTAACTTGAGACACTGTTCACTCTGGTCCCTTTTTTGTATTGCATCTGAAGCTTCGATGACTTAGCGAAAGAACGGGACCAGTACTTGCACCTAGCCTATTTTCAAAGACTATTGCTTCCTCTAGCCCTCTACACCAGGCTCAAGGTTGGTTTGTGAGGGCCTCAAATCTTTGGGAGTCCATGGACATTCAGATGAACTAATTCCCTCCGTTTAGATATAATCCTTAGATGCACCTAGCCACCTCCTAACTATCAAACAGGGGTTGAACAAGATCATTGAAGATGACATATATAGGCAATTTATCCAGATAGTTTAGGTTAACCCTAAGGATGGGTTATGCCCAAAGATGGAATTCTATATATGTTGCACAAAACTCCTAAAATGTCCACATACCGATACCGAAAACTCACAGAAACTCAAAAACTTCTCGAAAACTTCTGGGAAACTTCCAAGGGTCCATGAACGGCTTGGGACCCATAGGAAATCTAAAAAGACCTAGCGCTTATGGAAAATGAAAACAAATTAACCTCTAAATCATTTCTAAACCTACCTATAAATTAACCTCATTCTTATTTTATTCTGAGATAATGTGTTATTAAAAAAACTAAATACAAAAAGGAATTATACTGTGTGTTTCCCATGGCATACCCATTTTGGGGGGGTCACGTTTCCAAGTGTTCTCGTTTCTGAAACTTGTACACATTTTCCACGTTTCGTGCAACTTAGCCCTCTATGTTAAGCACTTTATGAAGTTGAGAGTTAGGCTCATTGTTCGACCTGAATATACCCTCTGCCATTGGATGCACACTAGATTGGCCACTGTTACAGAATCTGCTAAGTTATGCCATCTTCAAGAGGTCCAGATAGAGGGAGGTTCCATTGTTTATTCAAGGTCACCCAGACCCTCACTAGCTTCTTCAGATACCTCAACCAAATATGATTGGCCTTATACATGCTTGGCCCATGTTCTACAACCTCCTACTCGATTCTACCCAATAGAGCACTTCCTTCTTCACAAAGCTACCCTAAAAGACAAATCGATATTAGCACAACCTCTGACTCCAAATCGATGTGGACCTTCCCCCATCCTCCGAGATCTCAATGACATGACCAGACCTGATCCTTCCCCAAGAGGGGCAAGCGAGACCCCCCAAGCCACAGCGACAAGCTACCTCTTGCAAGAAGCAATGCGTGGTCTAGACCTTCCACTAGTTCTTCCTCTAAAGATCACACTATTCTGAGTTTCCTTTATTTGGCCTTGTATGTTAAGAGAGATTGGTATATTTCATGACAAATCTACCTCATTATTTTTGGAAGTTCTTGCTCTTGGATCTTTTCCTCCTATACATCTCCACTCCTCAGGGTTGAGGATTTTTCATGCTTTAACACTTCACACTCTATTCTATTTTACTTACTACATTTTTGCCTTTTGGTACTCATTCTTTGCAATGACATCATTGTAAACGGTAGTCCCATTGGCCTACTTTTGTGGTCATTAGTCAAACATTAATAAATTATCCTCTACAAGTAGAACATCGTCCTCTTGTCTACTTCATTTATGGTTTCAAATGTGGTTGGCCTTTAATTATTCATGATTGCACATTGTTGCTTGGTTGACTTTGTACTTGTGAGGGCCATCTTTGAAAGATGGTACTTGTGAGGACGATCTTTGAAAGGGCCCCCTTTTAAATTTCTACATATTGAAGTAGATCCATCCATGTGGTTAGTTAGAGCATGTTTATCCACATTGTTTGAACCTTCTTGATTATTGTTCCTAATTTGATCACCCAAATTGGATAGGCAATAGGCTTGGCAATCTGCCATCCCTTAAATTCTAAAGAATATCATAAATATATTTTAAGAGTTTGCCCCCTTAACTAAAGTGAGAGGAATATTTGCTATGGTGACAATGGGAAACCTTCTTAAGTGTCCCTAGGTTGCATTTCATTTAGGGATTTGAATATCTTTGAGTGTAGGTTTGGGAAGTAACAAATCCAAAATCCAAGAGATGCCACTAGCCAAAAATCTAAAAATCATTCAAGGATCTAAATATCTTTGAAACTAGGTCTAGGAAGTAACAAATCCAAAAATCTTGGTTACACAATCACTAAGAAATCCTAAGAGTGCCACTAGCCAAGAATCTTTTGATCAGTTGTTGAATTGGGTAAGCAAGGTTCGTGTGCCCAACTTAAAAACCATATTGAAATAAGAGATAAGAGTATCAAATGGAGCCAATAAAAAACCCTAATTCTGCAATAAAATAAGAGATATAACAACAGCAAGGCCACAACAGATCAGTGAAGGATAGCATAGCCCTAGAATGAAAACAAAACAAGTACAAAAGTGCTAAAAAGAGAAATAAACCAAGAACAAGAGAGCGTGACACTTTGATAAGAATGAAAGAATGATCACTTGATTTGATGAAATTACAAATGAGATAAGATAAGATAATTTTATTGATGTCCTATTAATGACAACAAAAGTAGGTCAAAGGGACTGTTGGGTACAATGATGACATTACAAAGCGGGAGTACCAAACAGTCACCTATAAAAGACAAGATGTATGAAGTAAAGTACAATAAAGCAAAAAATGCAAGTTGAGCTAAAGTATGGAGAACTATCAACTGTAACCGCAAGCCCAAAATTCTGCAATGGGGTCGAGATATGCAAGAGGAGAAGAACCAGGATCTCCTATAGAATAGAGTTCTATTCTATCTCTCCTAACATCTGAGAATGAATGAAGAGAACTCAACAAAGTCTGATGGACCAAAGAAGAAGACGAATTGGTGGGATGCCCAGACTATCCACTGCACCGCTATCTAGAGGTTTTCACTCGCTGCTTAGGCTTGGGTGAACTCGTCTGTCTCCCAGGAGAGGATCTAATATAATTTCGCTGCCAAGATCTCGAGGAATTCGCAACACGAGTACGCATTGACCTGAAATCTGGATCTGTACTAATGTCGGTCGATCACTTGGTGCCCCTTTCTGAAGGTATCACTATGAAAAATGAAGTGATCCTCTACGTAGGATCTAGTTTGATGTGAGGTTGAAGAGTATGTGCTCAAAACATGAGGGCCTCCTGCATATACAAGACCAAACATATCTGATTGAGGGATCTGAAGAAGTCAATGAGGGTCTAAGACCCTCCAAGCAAGCAATGGAACCTTCCTCTGATCTCATAGTAAATGGGGCAATGGAAAATAAAATGCATCTCGGTCTCTACCTCCTGTAAATGGCACAACTGGCAAATTATGTATGATCTATCCATCCGGTGGTTTATGTCTACCCGAAGTCGATGGGAACCCACTCTAAACTGGCCTAAGGGAATGTGAAGGGCATGCATCCAGTGACGGAATGTATACCGGGGTCGAACAATGAGCCCATCTCTCAACTCCAAGAAGTGTTCATAGTAAACGGGGCAATGGAAAATAAAGTGCATTTCAGTCTCCACCTCTTGTAAATGGCACAACTGGCAGATTATGTTTGATATATCCATCCGGTGGTTTATTTCACCCAAAGTCTATGGGAACCCACTTTGTAAGGGAATGTGAAGGGCATGCATCCAATGACTGAATGTATACTGGGGTCGAACAATGAGCCCATCTCTCAACTCCAAAAAGTGTTTAGCATAAAAGGCCATCTTTGGGCGCAGCCTCGCTAAACTGCCTGTTATATGTCATCCCTAATGAGAGTTAAATTACTTTTTAAGAGTAGGGCGCTTTTCCCAACAAGGATTTTGGGCCCACCTTAGCCAAAGCTAAATATAAAAACAAGGTCAACCTTAGTTGAAAATGAAGCTTACACCATTTTCAAGACTACTTTCAAAAAAGGTGATTTTTATAACTGTGATTTTTTATAACTGTTTCATATTACATATTAGATCTTAGTATGTTAGATTATTGTTGTGTGTCTCTATATGTTATCATATCAAATTGTGAGCCAATCTCATGATAGTGAGTCATTAAGTTTGGCTCAAAATACTTATTTCAAATTTTCACAAGTTGTGGCAACAAATCAAAACTATTGTGATCTTGACACAAAGATGAATTTCATAATGAAACAATCTCACAATTGAATTATTCTAGAATGCAATAGTTAGTTATGCATTCTCAGTAAGATTTTGTAGGACATTAAAGGTGCACCACATTTCAATATCAACTTAAATGGGGGGCACATTTGAAAGTGTTTTAGTATTTTTCTTATATCCAAAATCCATTAAGTGGAGATTCTTAACATACTCTCAATCTCATAATGACATGTCGCATTTAATCAAACATACAATTCTAATAAAACACTTGTGTTTCAACAACAACAAAAATTGTTTGATTTAAGAGCCCTTTGAACATATGGTATGAGAGGATTAGGATTGACTGAGATTGTAGTCACATGTCTAGCCTACATTTTGTGAAATAACAAGTGGTATATCATCTTAGTTCTATCATTTTAATGTGTATAATAAACTCGTTGATTTGAAAACCCACTCTGAACAGGGCAATTGGAATGTTTCTTTATAGTTTTGAGTGGAGTGGCCTACATTGGTTTTGCACCCTACTAGAAGTTGGCCATTTACTTCTACTCAAGCATGCCAACGAGGACCCACCCATGCATCATAATGGGGGGTATAGGAATCAAACAACCCTATTGAGAGGGTTGGTACTAATTGAGAATGTAGTAGTCGTTTGATCCATAGTACATACACACTCAAGGGGTGAGATCTGGACACAATGCTATTGAGAGAATATCTACTTGGTTAAGTTAATAACAGCTTATTCATACACTACAGTGGGTGAGCATAAGATGCAACCCTATTGAGAGGGTTAGAATTGACTGAGATTGCAACAGTGCACCGACCCATACACCTAGGGATGAAAGCCAAAGACAACCTTATTGACAGGAATGGGATTGACTGAGACTTTAGTAGTCACATGACTAGCCTACATTTTGAGAAATAATAAAGTGCATATCATTTTAGTTCTATCAGTTTAATGTGTATATACTCATTGATTTGACAACCTAATTGGAGCTAGGCACTTGGAACTTTTTCTTAATAGTTTTCGATAGAGTGGCCTACATGGTTTCGCAAACTACTAAAAGGTGGGCATTTAGTTATACTTGGGCCTACCTGTTGAATTTTAGCATTAGAATGAATACTTAAAACATTTGTAGACTAACTGTTACAAATGACAAGTGCAATAAAATAACATCAACACATCAACACACAGGACACAAGAGGTTTTTGATGGGGAAACCTTTAAAGGACAAAAACCCCAAAAGCATTAGTAATTCAGCTCGTAAATGAGATCACTGAGTTTTTCAAAAGATCCATAAACCCTAACTCGATTGTTCCACAAAAATTCACAGGCCTGCTGCCCAAACTCAATTTTTGCCTGCCTAGTCAGCCCAGAGGGCATATTCTACTACCCGAGATAGTTTGTGATAGCTTCCTGTGACTGTCTGGATTAAAACCAATCTTGCCTGAGGCTTAATTTTCTGTTGCCCGGGTTCACGACAGTCTGCCCTGACCTGCACGAGATGTGTTTGTGGTTGCTCGGACTCTGTTCTGTCAGCCCGGATTTTATTCGGGCCTCTGCTACCTGGTCCGAGGGCTGACAGCCCTTCACTAGGGAAACCTTTAAAGGACAAAAACCCCAAAAGCATTAGTAATTCAACTCGTAAATGAGATGACTGAGTTTTTCAAAAGATCCATAAACCCTAACTCAATTGTTCCACAAAAATTCACAAAAAGATAATTTTTCAGAAAATTATACTTTGGGGCTTTCTGCCCTAGCTGCCCATGAATCTCACGACAGTCTGCCCAAACTCAATTTTTGCCTGCCCGAGGGCATATTCTACTGCCCGAGATAGTTTGATAGTTCCCTGTGACTATCCGGATTAAAACCCATCCTGCCCGAGGCTTAATTTTCTGCTGCCCGGGTTCACGACAGTCTGCCCTGACCTGCCCAAGATGTGTTTGTGGTTGCCCAGACTCTGTTCTGTCAGCCCGGATTTTATTCGGGCCTCTGCTACCTGGTCCGAGGGCTGACAGCCCTCTCAGGCTTCTGCCCAAACCCTCAGGGAGCTGCCCGAAAGACAACCTACTCCTGCCGAGGGCTGAGGGCAGCTTGTCCAAGCCCCTATGGGCCTGGATGTGGGTGAAATGAACTGCAGGAGGTGAAGAAGATTTTAAATGGTTGCCCGTGAAGATGGTAGCCTACACGTGTAGGATGAAGACCTTGCCTGTGATCTGGTGGAGCAGCCGTGAGGGAGATCTGAAGATGCCTTGAGTGTGTTGAAGAAACCCTAACTCATGAAGAGAGAGAGGGAGTTGCAGTTGTTGTTCATCAAAAGTGAAACCCTAGATTAGGGTTGTTGCAATAAGAATGGGTGCCCTAGCTAGACTTATCCATTCTAGGGCATAACCATAAGACAAATATCCTTCTCTCCAAAACTTGTAAAAACTTCAATTGTAGCAGCTGTACCTGTGAGAGCAAGTGTGTCTAATAATGAAATGGATTGGTCTTCTTTTATATCCTTTGAGTCACCTGTAAGTGGACCAAAATTAGAAATCTCAAAATAATAATATTTTATTCTTTTCTAATTTTGACTTTTGCCTTTAGTAGTACTAAAGGTCTTTTTGCACTTTCACTTTTACACACCTTAGTGTTACTAAGGGTCTTCATGTATTTTTGACTTTTGCTTTAGTCTTCTTTAAGTGCCCCTGTGGTCATCACATATGGTCAACGTGGTCTTTCATCAACACTCAAAGTACATCATCATAAACTGAGAGAATTACTAATGCTTTTATCTCACACTCTATGTGACACCAAGATCGGGTACTAAGGTGTCTTAACCAAGGGTAGCTAAGCCTTGGAGAAGATCGCAAAGCCCATTTTAGTAGTACTAAAGGTCTTTTTGCACTTTCACTTTTACACACCTTAGTGTTACTAAGGGTCTTCATGTATTTTTGACTTTTGCTTTAATCCTCTTTAAGTGCCCCTGTGGTCATCACATATGGTCAACGTGGTTTTTCATCAACACTCAAAGTACATCATCATAAACTGAGAGAATTACTAATGCTTTTATCTCACACTCCGTGTGACACCAAGATCGGGTACTAAGGTGTCTTAACCAAGGGTAGCTAAGCCTTGGAGAAGATCGCAAAGCCCATTGATCAAGGGTCAAAGTGTCACACATGCCTAGGGCTTATAGTGCCTTCCTGGTAACAAACCAGCTGCCTTAGCCATAGGCTGCATAATTTAACACTAGGTCAAATACTTGGTAACAGACCAAGCGACACCAAGATCAGTACTAAGGTGTCTTAACCAAGGGCAGTTAAGCCTTGGAGAAGATCGCAAAGCCCATTGATCAAGGGACAGAGTGTCACACATGCCTAGACCCAATCTAGGGCTTATAATGCCTTCCTGGTAACAAACCAGCTACCTCAGCCATAGGCTGCATAATTTGACACTAGGTCAAATATTTGGTAACAGACCAAGCGCCTCCATTCTCTAGGAGATTGGCCCTCACCCCCGGGCTAAGTCTTGGTAACTAACCAGGTGCCTCCATTCAAAGGAATGGCTACTCAGAACTAGGCTGAGTCTACCAGTACTAGACTGGTCCACATCGTGGTCCCGAACTAGATGTCTACCATTCAACAGAATGGTTACTCAACACAAGGTTGAGTCCCCCCAGTGCAGAGTTGGGTCCATATCATGGTCAAAGACCAGATATCATCATTCAACAAAATGATCACTCAACTCTAGGTTGAGTCCACACCGTGGTCCCGGACCAGGTGTCCTCATTCTCCTAACATAATGGCTCTCGATGCTGCTCAGAAAAATCCACACTACCCATACACCAAAACAGACGAGTATTGGAGACAAAACAACCTCATTGATCCATGTGCTCTAAGGGTGAGACTTGCACACAATGCCATTGAAAGGATTAGAACTCATTAAGATTTCCATAGTCACCTAAAGTCACAAACCTTGGTGGCTAACAGTTGTTGCACAAATACATACACCAATTAGGGGTGAACTCCCATCATTTAGGCACTTGGAACTTTTGCTTCATAGTTTTAAGTGGAGAGGCCTACATTTGGTTTTGCAACCTACCTTTCTCCTTTGATGCATTATCATATGCAAATATACAATTCCTTAGCCCATCATCTTGCAGAGTATGGCACCTAACCCCTCCAACTTGAGATTTTGTTCACCTTTGGCTCATTTTTCCATCATGTTTAGAGTTGTTCTAATACTTGGCCTACTGTTCATCATAGTGTTACCACCTAAGTTGTACTTAGTGGTTTTTTATCAAGTGAGCCAGGTGAACCGGACAAGGATAACTTGTTCGGACTTCAGAAGACCTTCAGTCTTGCTTCTGGGAAGCTTTGTTGTACTATATCACATGTTCATACCCCATGGGGGAATTGTAATAAATGTTCTAGCTTGATAGTGTCTGTAAAAGACTCGGTCTCTTAGACTTTATTTGTCAATCCGATCAGCCCAGGGAGTTTTTTCCCTTGGTTATTATTGGTTGTTGAATAAACGACTGATAATTTCTGAGTTTTTCACTCCATACCTCCAAAGTTGGGGTGGTCAGCTTGGCATTTAGGCCTATTGAGATTATTAGAAATGTATAAACATGCTAGTCATCATAGGTCGAGTCATATGAACATGTCTAAGTCCCCCTAGGTTTTTTCAATTTTTAATTTTTTTAATTTTTTCAGTGTTTTTTATGAAAAATTAATTTTTCCAAAACTTAGGCTATTTTTAAATAGTTTAATTGGAAAATTTGATTTTGTAATAAAAGTGAGCCAAATAATCAGTTTCAGTCATGTAGGTGCTCATTTTCAAGCTAAGAGCGCCATGTAAACCCATGGACCCACTTTTTTCTAGTTTTGAGTGATTTTCCATCACTCTGGTCAAAAATCCCCAAAAAATCAATTAATGATTATTTTAATTAATAAATTGATGAATAATGGAGCAAATCCAGAATCCTAGATCAGGGGATTGTCAGCCGATTTGATTGAAATCAGTCAGATCTAAACTAGATTGACTGGATCTGACAAATCCTTGACTGAAGGAGGTGATCAAATCAGATCCAGAGTTTATCTTCAGCAGCCTTTATGGGGAATTGCGCCCTCTCTCTCTCCTCCACACGTGTGGGCTCTCCTGAAAGCTTTGTGGATTGATGTGTCAGTTTATGGGTTGATGTGTCAGCTCAATCAGCCCCCCGGTTGACAAGCAGGCTCAGTTCAGCTTCAGATCAGCATTGATTGACTCTCCATCAGCTAATTTGGTCCGTCTCCTTGGGATTTGCGCCCCCCCCGGGCTGGATCTCCTGGTTTTTGTATAAATAAAAGCACAAGCTGCCTCTTCCAAGCTAGTTAGAACTGGGATTGAGGTGTTGTTGCTCTTCTACTGTGTTATTGTTTATTATTTTGGAATAAAGAAGCTTTGGAGGCAAGATCTATGGTGTAATGCTCTTCATGTGTAATGCTCTTCATGTGTGGATGGTGATTGTCAAATGCTTATAGGTATAATCTGTGTTATTTATCATTGCTTTTGCTGGTTAATTGTTGGCCTTGAAGGAGAGAGCTCCCTCCTGTTAGGATAAGAGTTTATTCTAGTTTGATTTATGCTCTTACTGTTTGCTTGTTTCAGATCTATTGGAGTATTTTAAGTTTAATTGCATGCTTTCCAATTATCTCTTCCAGCAGCACCTATGTTTTAACCATCTATTTGTGCAAGGATTTCTAAGTTGCAGGTGATCTCGCTTGTAGAAGAGGTTGAGCTGGTTTGCATCCTCCTCATCTTCAAGATCTTCTAAATGACATAGTCCCTCAGTGTTCCACCAAAGCAAACTCCAAAGCCCAACATTCCCAAGCTTCCAGCACTCTTTCTCTCTCTTTCTCCTTCAAAAAATCAATTTTCTTACCTAGTTACTGTGTTCGAAAGCTTTGATATCATTTGAATCTGTTATATCAAAGTAAAATTTACATAAATCTGCTATTTCAAAGCTCATAGTCTAGATCTCAATTCTGAAAAGTATCATTAAGCATTCTAGATCTAGCATAAGGAAATCGTCAATTTTGCATGGCAAGTTAAAGAAAATCAGTAGGTTGCATGCTCTAGATTTCTTTTTCTGTTTGAAAAGATTAAATCTAGCAATCAGTGCATATTTCATTGGCTGCACAAATAGCAAGCCAAGATCCCAAGGAAAGCTTGCTTTCCTTGGTTCCTTTTTCACCTGTTTTGAGTTAAGGTAGGCTGATCCAAAGGTACTCTTAAAGTGCTTTTGGGCATATGTTATTCTAACATGCTTGCTGGTTTTTAGTAGGTGTAACAAAAAAGAAAGGACGTTGTTGTTCGAAAGTGGCCTCAAGAGCATTCAAATCCCCCCAGGGGTCTCCCCTTTCACTAAAATTTAAAAATGTTGCAGAGTTGTAAGATCTTGGTTTCATCTCGTATAAGGACCAAGAGGTTTCTGATATTTCAGCTTGCTGACATTGTAACCAATAATGATCCAAAGGTACTCTTAAAGTGCTTTTGGGCATATGCTATTCTAACATGCTTGCTGGTTTTTAGCAGGTGTAACAGAAAAGAAAGGAAGCTGTTGTTTGAAAGTGGCCTCGAGAGCATCCAAATCTCCCTAGGGGTCTCCCCTTTCACTAAAATTTAAAAATGTTGCAGAGTTGTAAGATCTTGGTTTCATCTCGTATAAGGACCAAGAGGTTTCTAATATTTCAGCTTGCTGACATTGTAACCAATAATAATAAAAGAAAATCTTTTTTTGAGTCTCTTTCGAGCCCGCTCCCCATCGCCCCTGGGGGGATTTGCGTCCGTGTCTTTTTTTTGCTTTTCGTTTATCTTTTTTTAATCTAGCATAGTTCTAATCTACAGGGTAGTATACTTTGATTTGAAATCATTTCCATATTCCATATCTGAGGTTTCAAAGTAATTTTAATACTTACCCCACGACTTCCCGATTGACCCGAAAGAGGAAACAGATACGTGGTAGGACTAATTAGAAAACCGGCATTGTGTATTTTTGTTTTCTTTTTTCATCAACTGTTTCATCAGCTATATTAAAATTAACCCCTCCTTGATTCCCCGATTGAGATCCACTTGGATCGAAAGAGGTTCGTGGGGGGTTTTCTTTTTAATAAGAACACCTTGTCTAAAATTTACTAAAATTGACAAGACTCCGGTGTGTATGCTCTGCACTTGGCTGCGGTTCGTCCGATCAGTCAAGCTGCATCAAAAGCACTTGAGTGACTAGAATAATTAGGATTCACTCTCCCAAATTGAAAAACCATCAGGTGAAAATCCAACACCTCGATCAAACCATTACGGTGGCAAAATACCCAAAGGAAGCGGGAACTCCTGAAAAGTGACCTCGGGGCGCCGATCTCTATTACACCTGCGGGTGCAGTATGAACAATAGCCTCAGAGACTCCATTCAGCCCACATATTCCTTGCGGGTAGCCGTGAAGGTTTAGTTTTGGACGTACTCCAAGTACTCTCGGGTATATCTAGAGTCCACCCCTTTGCCTAATTTTAATCAACTCATATTTCACATTAACTTAAAACGTACCAAGAGGCAATCGCAAAACATTCATTCAAGCACATGCAAGCACATTATTTTATCTGTTGACTCCATTTAAGGCACTAGTGATTTGTTTCTTTCATTTCTATATATATTGAGTGTCATTACTGTGCTTGTCTGCTTAAAATCTGGCATCTTGTTATCTTTTGTTTCCACTGGTTAATTTCAAAACTCCTAAGTAACTCATTCAGTTTAACACCATCACACTAAGTAATTAGCCTTAGTAACTTAATAGGGTCTACCCCCCTTGGCTTCGTTAGGAGTTGAGCCTAAAACGAAGGAGTCAAGAACAAGGTGACAGCCTTGACTCGAGACTTGCCCCCAGGGACATACCGAGTGGCTTGAAGATTTCTGCCACGTAACCCAAGTGTGTGAAAGGCAGCAACACATAGTCCATTGCTTTTCCTAACCACATGGGTTGTTCTCGATGCTGGTTTGCAGGGGGCTCAAATGTTTTGCAGTTTATGTCTATTTCGATTGACTAATTTACCTACTGGGCAAGAGTTGAACAAAATCACTCAAGATGACATTTACAAACAGCTTATATAGGTCACTTGAACAAACTTGTCAAGCTAGTTACATCTCAAAATGGATTTCTATGCGAAGCATTTCATGGAATTGAGAGACGGACACATACATACTCCTCGCATATTCCCCTAGGCTAGCAAAGTGGGTTCCTGTAGACTTTAGGTGGAGACAAAGAACCAACTAGACCGGTTAGACAAGATCTACCAACTCGAGAGGGTTGGGACTAACTAAGATTGCAGAAGTTCTTTGATCCATACACACTCAAGGGCTGAGACCTGGACACAATACTGTTGAGAGCATATCTACTTGGTTAAGTTAATAATGGCTTATTCATACACCACAATAGGTGAGCATAAGATGCAACTCTATTGAGAGGGTTAGAATTGACTAAGACTGCAACGATGCACTCATCCATACAACTAGGGATGAGAGCCAAAGATAACCATCTTGAGAGGAATGGGATTGACTCAAATTTTAGTAGTCACATGACTAGCCTACATTTTGAGAAATAATAAAGTGTATATCATTTTAGTTCTATCAATGTAATGTGTATATACTCATTGATTTGACAACCTAATTAGAGTTGGGCACTTGGAAACTTTCCTTAATAGTTTTGGATAGAGTTCAACTTGGCCAATCCAATGAGGACCTAACCCATACACCAAAATGGATGGGTATTAGAGACAAAACAACCCTAATGATCCATATGCTCCAAGGGTGAGACTTGGACACAATGCCATTGAAAGGATTGGAATTGATTGAGATTGTCATGGTCACCTAATTCATAAAACTTGGTGGCAAACTGGTTGTTGCCCAAATTCATACACCAATTAGGAGTGAGTGCTCCCATCATTTAGGAGTGAACCTTTTCTTGCGAGTTTTCAATCGAGTGAACCTTTTTGTTGATTTAGCAATCTACCCTTCTTCTTTGACACATTATCATATGGAAATAGACAATTCCTCGTCCCATCATTCTTGCAAAGTTTAACTACCTTGTCTCATTTTTCTATCGTGTTCAGAGTTTCACTAACTCACCGAAGGGGCGAGACCAATATTCATTATTGTCCTACAGTTCATCATGGGTATTTCGATGGACTAACTTCCTCCATTCAACTCCTCCCTTGATGCACTAGTCAAGAGTTGAACAAAATCACTCAAAATGACATTTGCAAGCAACTTATACATGTCACTTGGACTGAAGTCGCAAAGAACTTGGAGAAGATAAAAAAAAATTAATTGTATTTTTGTAAATATATGCCGATCTAAAAAATAACATTAAGTTTTTGGCTTATATAAGCCTTTTACGTGACTATTTGTAAAGTCACAATGTTCCTTAAGAATTTTTGGTTTATATAAGTATATAGATATTTTTTTATTATTTTATTTATATTTTTAATTATTATATATATTATTTATTTTATATAACATTGCCCTCTTCTTTTTAAGATACTTTGTCCTCAAAGCAGGGAATGATGGATGTTGTTGAATGAACTTCTCGGTCTCCCATGAAGCATCTTCTTCTAGACAACTCTTCCACTTAATAAGGTATTCTTTGATGATGCGAGAACATAGTCTTTTTTCTCTGATGTTGATGATGGCTTCTGGTTCTAATACAAGTTTCCCTTCTTCATCCAAGGTAGGAAGTGTTGTATGAGCAGATTGATTTTGACCCAACTGTTTTTTGAGATTTGAAACATGAAAAACATTGTGAATTCGACTCTTGTCTGGAATCTTCAATTCATATGCTACTGGGCTAAAACTATAGGATAATTTGGTATGGCCCATAAAACTTGGGAGCTAATTTGTTTTTTCCTTGTTGCTTAAGTGACAATTGCTTGTATGGTTGAAGTCTTACAAATACCCAATCTGCTACTTCAAACTCCCTTTCTATTTTATGTTGATCTGCTTGTTGTTTCATATGATTTTGTGCCATAGTTAAATTATCCGTGAGTACTTGCATTACTCTCTGATTTTCTTCAAGTTGACTTTTTACTGCATGTACTTTTGCACCACCTTTAACGAATTCCTTCCATCTAGGAGGCACATAACCATATAATGCTTGAAAAAATGTCATTTTGGCTGACGTATGATAGGTGGAGTTATACCACCATTCTGTAACCATATGTTTTGCTTGTCAGTGACGAAACTACGAAGATAGGCTTCCACACATTTGTTAACAACTTATGTTTGTCCATCTGTTTGAGGATGATAGGTTGAGCTCATGTTAAGAGTGATCCCAATTTGTTTGCAGAACTCCTTCCAAAAATTGCTTGTGAATTTGGCATCTCTGTCACTAACGATGATTTTTGGAAATCCATGTAATTTGTAAATATTTTTATAAAATACTTCAACAATTTGTTTAGCAGAGTCAATTTTCTTAATACCCATAAAATGTGCATATTTTGTTAATCGGTCCACTACCACAAAGATTTTGTCCTTGCTTTCAGATATAGGTAACCCTTCAATGAAATCCATAGAGATTTCCTCCCATTTCTGGGTGGAGTAGCCCTAGAGTCACGACATTTTCGCTTTTGTTTCTTTGACAGGTGTCACACTCAGCTACATACTTTTGAATGTCTTTATACATCCCCTTCCAGTAGAAGAATTTCTTGGCATTGTAGTAAGTTTTGAAAAACCTACATGGCCTGCGACTGGGGAATCATGAGATTCTATCAACACCTTGGTTTTAAACTGAGATGTGGTGAAATATCCCAAATCCCGATATTTTCTATTTCTAAGCAAATATGCTGATACAACTGGGCATGCAAACTGCCATTCAAAAATCCCTATTTTATAGGAAAAATTAGGGTTAGGGTTTGTGAGATAGAATGAACACTTACCACTGATAAGCCGGCTAGACTGCTATGGTGAAAGTATGCAAGCACCGAGAACTGGATCAGAGATGGGCAGATCTCTTCTGCTTCCGGTGAACCCTTGGCAGCAAGAACCCCAGTCAAAAAAGGGTGACGCTTTCAGTGAAGGAGGTGTCCGATGAAGCTGCCGATTTGCAGGGCTGATAGCCTTCCCGTGCCGGAGAGAATGCCTGGTACATGGGGGATTTCTGAGACCTCTAGGCAGGATAGTGACTTGCTCTAGAGAGACAGCTGTTCACGCCCCTGGGATAGCGACTTGCTCCCGAAACTGCTGATAACTGCTCTGAATGAGCACGGATGGATCTGATAATCACCGGGTACCAGAGTATGATGCTAATGATGAGAATGGTGCCTGAGTTTCGGAGTAAAGCTGAGATCTAAAGGCCCATTTACTGATTAGGGCTTTCTGGCTGAAAACCCCCCCCCTTACGGTTGCACACGTGTCCCTGCAACGATCTATACCATATACTGGATAACTTATGAATGAATGAAGAACAAGTGGTGAACCTGTTTGGCTTACCCTGAATAAGACTAGGACAGATGTTTCACTACCAAAATCCCGTTAGCTGAAGACTCCGTCTCCAACCCCAACAGCTGTGCGACACACTGTGCTGCTATCCAAGAGCTCCCAAAATAATCATAATCCAAAGTGAAGTCTCCTTTCGCTTTATCCTCTATTTATAACGTTCAACTGCACAAACCCTAATCTTTGACCTAATTAGGTCACTTTATCTTCTAATTTGTCGTTGACTTGCATGCATGCAGATGGAGACTTAAAGAGTGCATGCATCATTAAATAATGCTTGGATGGCATGCACGAAGGTGGCCTTTGGCCCCGGTGGCCCTTCTTGACCTAATGATGATGCCCTAGATCTTCTATGGATGGCATCAGTCCTTAGCTGATTCCCTAGTTGTCAGTAACCGCTCGAACCCACAGGAATCACATAGGTTAGCAGTTTTGGGCCTCAAGGCCTAATTGGAAGAGGACATTACAGTCCTCCTCGCTTGAAATTGCTTATCCTCAAGCAACTTCAAACTGGGATGCTGCAATACCTATTCACCTTCCTAGGTGGCATCCTCTAGTGGTAATTCCTTCCATTGAACCAAGTATTCTCTAATTATCTTGTTCCTGAGCTTCCTCTCTCTAGTCTGTATGATCCGTTCGGGAATCAGTATCAGCAGTCCTTCATCATCTAAAGGAGGCAATTCGGTGGATGGAGCAATGTGTTGCCCAAGGGTCTTCTTCAGATTAGATACATGGAACACATTATGAATTTTGCTTTCCTGTGGAAGTTCTAGTTCATATGCCACCTCTCCCACTTTCCTGATTATTCTATATGGTCCATAAAAGTGGGGTTTTAACTTCTCTGCTCCTTTCTTCTTAAGTGAGGACTGTCTGTAAGGCTGGAGCCTTTAGTATACTAAATCCCCTACCTCAAAGCTCCGCTCAATCCTATGTTTGTCGCCATACAACTTCTGTTGATTCTGGGCTGTTTGTAAATTCTCCTTCAATATTTTCAGAATGTCCTGACTGTCCTGTATCCAATCCTTAGCCTTAGGAGCCCTACTATCTCCAAATGTCAAATCTGCATAGTCCAAGGCCTCGTAACCATATAATGCCTTAAAAGGAGTCATCCTAATAGACATGTGATAGGTAGTATTGTAGCAATACTCCCCTAGGTGTAGCCATTTGATCCAAGTTCGTTGCTGCCCTGCTACAAAGTTCCTTAAATATCCTTCGATCCACTTGTTGACTATTTCTGTTTGCCCGTCACTCTGGGGGTGATAACTTGTACTAGTAGCCAGCTCGGTCTACACCAATCTGAACAGTTCCTGCCAGAAGGCACCCGTGAATCTGCTATCCCGATCACTGACAATGGTCTTAGGTAACCCGTGTAACCTAAAGACCTCCCTGAAGAATAACTTAGCTACTTGAGCAGCCGAGTAGTCCGATGATATTGAGAAGAAATGTGCAAACTTAGTCAGTCTGTCAACTACTACATATAAACAATCTCGCCCTTGGACCTCGGGCAATCCTGAAATAAAGTCCATGGAGATGCTTTCCCACTTCTGTTCTGGAATCGGTAGTGGCTGGAGTAACCATGCTGGATGGGTGTTCTCAATCTTGTTCTGCTGACAGATGCTACATTCTCGGACATGCTGCATAATTTCCCCCTTGAGGCCCTTCCATGAGAACCTCTCTCTGATCTGCCTGTAGGTCTTTAAGAACCCTTGATGCCCTGATAAAAGAGAATCATGGGCTGCATGAATGATCTTTTTCCTCAATGTGGATTCTGGAACGAGGTATATCCTGTTTGTGTAGTAGATGATGTCATCAACAATCTTGTACCTGTCATCCTGAATTTGCCCGTCCAATAATTCGCAAGCGAATTTATTTTTGAAGTATTCTACTAAGAGAAGTGCCCTCCAATTTGTGGATATACTACTAAGAGATAATGGGGCGGGATGCCTGGATAATGCATCAGCCACTACATTATTCTTACCTTTTACATACTCGATCTCGAAATCGTAGGCTTGTTACTTTGCTGACCCATTTCTGCTGTCGCTCATTCAATTCCTTCTGCTCCAGGGAATACTTGAGGCTGTTATGATCGGTTTTGATTTTGAACTTACTACCCACCAGGTACTATCAGAATTTTGTGAGAGCATGCAGGATGGCTAGCATCTCTTTGTAATATATGGAGTAATGGCGCTCATAGTTCTTCAGTTTACGGCTCTCAAATGCAATAGGGTGATGATTTTGCATCAATATTGCTCCTAACCCTTCCCCTGAGGCATCACATTCTACTACAAAGGGTTGTGAGAAGTCTGGTAATGCTAGAACTGGACAGGAACTCATAATAACCTTCATCTCCTCAAAAGTTTTCTGTGCTAAGTCTGTCCAAGTGAACGCCCCTTCTTGGTGAGATCTGTGAGGGGTGCTGCAAATTGGGAGAATCCCTTAACGTACCGTCGGTAATAAGTGCACAGACCTAGGAACCCTCTCAATTCTGTAACTGTTTTTGGCGCGGGCCAATCTCTGATAGCTAGGATTTTCTCCATGTCAACCTGTACTCCTTCTGCATTGATTACGTGTCCCAAATACAGCATTTCCTTCATGCCAAACTCACACTTCGACATTTTCGCATAAAACGAATGTTCTTCTAAAATACTCAATGCTTCGTCCAGGTGTTTCAGATGCTCTTCCCATGTTTTGCTGTAAATCAGGATGTCATCAAAGAATACGAGCAAAAACTTACGTAGCTGTGCTCTGAAGGTGTGGTTCATGCATGACTGAAAAGTGGCTGGAGCATTGGTAAGTCCAAAGGGCATGACCAAAAATTCATAGTGACCATAGTGACAGCGAAAAGCTGTTTTGGAGATGTCCTGGTCCCTTACCCTGATCTGATGGTACCCCGAGCGAAGATCGATCTTGGAATGGGATACCTATTCTTAATGGTCTTTTTGTTGAGTGCTCGATAATCGATGCACATTCGCAGTGTACCATCCTTCTTTTTTACCAGTACTACCGAAGATGCGAAAGGGCTAGAACTGGGCCGAATATATCCAAGCTCCAGTAATTCTTTGATTGTTTTCTCAATCTCATCCTTGTATCTTTTGGGATGCCTGTAAGGAGTGGTGATGACTGCTTGTGTCCCCTCCTCTAGCTCGATGGTGTGTTCAAAACCTCGGTCTGGTGGTCTGCCTGATGGAAGGTCCCGAAAAACCTTTTCATGTTTATGTAGCAAGGCTTGAATGTCACTTGGGTGTTGTGTGCTGGTCTCTGGGGGTTTCCTGAAGGTGACCAAACATTCTGCAGCCCATTCTATATCATCCTGTCGGAGTACTGCCTCCATTCTCTGCGACGAGACCGGTTTTAGGGGATAAGTGTTCATGCCCCTCAAAACTACCCGTTTGTCGTCTGGCCCCTGGAACTCCATTTCCATTGCACTGTAGTCTGTAGTGTATTTCCCTATAGAATAAAGCCACTGAACACCCAATACCACATGAGTATCCGCTACATCCACTACATAAAAAGAGTCTGTCATCTGATAGTTACCTAAGGCGACATTCAATTTTGGGATCCAGTAGTTGCACTCCATGCTGGAGTTCCCGGCTACTACTACGGTGAATCCTTCGAACTTCTCGATCTGAATACCTCTCTTGGCTACCCAAGCGGAGTCAACGAAATTGTGGGTGGCTCCCCCATCAATCAATACTCCTACTCTGTGACCCTGTACTACTCCCCTGACCCTAAGAGTATGGAATCTTGGTACTCCAGATAATGTAGCAATGACTCCCTCTGGTGTATCACCCTGGTGTGATTCCTCTTCTGTGGCCTCCTGCTCATAGTCGTCCTCATCATTGTCTGAATATACCTCAATGTAGTGAGCCTTCGCCTTCCCTGCACACCTGTGTCCTGGTACCCATGGTTCCTGACAGGTGAAGCATAGCTTCTTCCTTCTCAAGTCTTTCCTAGTGTCCTCGTCTAACCAAGTTTTCTTGGGCACATCCTGCTGGAAAGGTTTCCTGTCCTTGTCCCTAACAGGAAAATTGGTTTTCAGTGGGAATTTGTTTTTGGGGACTGAATCCTGAAGATCTCTTGCTCTGCTAATGGCATCCTGCAGAGTGAGGGTTTGTAGGCTTTCACCCATCCCCGTAGTGGCTCTGTGAGAGCCTCAGTGAATAACATAGTCAATCTGCTCTCTGACACATCTGTTACCATAACAGCTAGCCTCTGAAATTCTGAAATGAAAGCTTCTGCACTACCGATCTGTTTGAGTTGAGCCAACTCCCTGAAATGTATCTCTGGATCTTTCCTGTCAAACCTCTCTATGAGCTTCTGAGTGAACTCACCGTAGGAATGTATGGTGTTGACCCAATGTCACCAATCCGTGGTACCACCACTCGTGAGCTTCTCCGTCCAGGTGAAGTGTAGCCAATTTAATGGCGTCAGTCTCTGTGATGGGGTTGAGTTGGAAATAGGTATCCAACTTTTGAACCCATATCCTAGTTGATCCCCCCCCGCGAGTCCCATCAAAGTTTGGGAGGGTCAACCTGCCCAAGGTCTTCTGCAACTCATAGTTGTGATTGAAACCCTTGTTGAAATTCCTGGGCCTGTTCCTACTCTTCATGTTGCAGAAATCTGAAAAAGACATGGCAGCATGAAACTCATCCCCTAAGTCTCTATACTCCTGTAGATAAGCCCCAAAAGGCTCGCTAGGTTCTACCTGCATGACCGGGCCCCCTACTGTATCCGCCAAGAAGTGAGGCATGGTAGGCCTAATAGGAGGTCTGCTGTATGTGTGCGGAGTATTCTGAATGTTAGTGTACGCTACCTTTCCACTGCTGCTTGTAGATCCCCGATCTACCGGTGAGGGAGGTGTACTATTGATACCTGTTTCTGGTTTTGCTGATAATCTGTTGATTGCATTGAGTACATCTTTTTGTCCTTTGGCTAAGTCTTGCAATGCAGAGACCAAGATGCGAAACTCCATCCGATCCTCTTCTTCTCCCATTCCTTTTCCCCTATCCGAATGTATACCTATTTGTTCCATGTCTCAATTGGTATCTTCTAGTTGGATATCTTCAAATTCTTCTGTGTATCTACTCTTCCTCCTCCTATAGGTTACAAAAGGATCTCCTTCTGTATTCATCTACTTTTCATTTCTTAAGCCCACAGTTGGCCAAGAAAATAGCTCTGATACCACTGAAATATCCCAAATCCCAATATTTTCTATTTCTAAGCAAATATGCTGAAACAACTGGGCATGCAAACTGCCATGCAAAAATCCCTATTTTATAGGAAAAATTAGGGTTAGGGTTTGTGAGAGAGAATGAACACTTACCACTGATAAGTCGGCTAGACTGCTACGGTGAAAGTATGCAAGCACCGAGAACTGGATCAGAGATGGGCAGATCTCTTCTGCTTCTGGTGAACCCCCAGCAGCAAGAACCCCAGTCAGAAAAGGGTGACGCTTTCAGTGAAGGGGGTGTCCGATGAAGCTGCCGATTTGCAGGGCTGATAGCCTTCCCGTGCCGGAGAGAATGCCTAGTACATGCGGGATTTCTGAGACCTCTAGGCAGGATAGCGACTTGCTCTAGAGAGACAGCTGCTCACGCCCCTGGTATCCCGAAACTGCTGATAACTGCTCCAAATGAGCACGGATGGATCTAATAATCACCGAGTAGTGGAGTATGATGCTGATGATGAGAATGGTGCCTGAGTTAAGGAGTAAAGCTAAGATCTGAAGGCCCAGCAACTGATTAGGGCTTTCTGGCTGAACCCCCCCCACCCTTACAGCTGCACACGTGTCCCTGCAACGATCTATACCATATACTGGATAACTTCTGAAGAAATGAAGAACAAGTGGTGAACCTGTATGGCTTACCCTGAATAAGACTAGGACAGATGTTTCACTGCCGAAATCCCGTTAGCTAAAGACTCTGTCTCCAACCCCAACTGCTGTGCGGCACGCTGTGCTGCTATCCAAGAGCTCCCAAAATAATCATAATCCAAAGTGAAGTCTCCTTTCGCTTTATCCTCTATTTATAACGTTCAACTACGTAAACCCTAATCTTTGACCTAATTAGGTCACTTTATCTTCTAATTTGTCGTTGACTTGCATGCATGCAGATGGAGACTTAAAGAGTGCATGCATCATTAAATAATGCTTGGATGGCATGCACGAAGGTGGCCTTTGGCCCCGGTGGCCCTTCTTGACCTAATGATGATGCCCTAGATCTTCTATGGATGGCATCAGTCCTTAGCTGATTCCCTAGCTGTTAGTAACCGCTCAAACCCACAGGAATCACATAGGTTAGCAGTTTTGGGCCTCAAGGCCTAATTGGAAGAGGACATTACATGTGGGGCTTAAGTAGATCCTTCCTTTATACCAAAGGATGTCATTCCTACATTCAAATATTGAACCTTGATTACGATCATTGATTAAGGCACGGGTGTTTGGGTCCTTGGCATATTGTCCTCGTATTCCTCCAACCAATCTGGAACTGCGACTGAGATTGCATAAGCCTTGACTTCTTCATCTTTTCAGGAAAAGGCATCAACAACTACATTGTCTTTCCCTCGCTTATGCAGTATCTCCATGTCAAATGTAGCAAGTTTTTCTATCCATTTATGTTGTTCAGTTGATAACGTTTGTTGTTGTAGGAGATATTGAAAACTATTGTGGTTTGTTCTTATCAAGATTTTGCTCCCTAGGAGGTATTGTCGCCATTTTGTTAAAGCATGTATAATGGCAAGCATTTCCTTATCATACGTGGATTTCAAACTCTCCCTTATTGAGCTTTCGGCATTCAAAAGCTATTGGATGACCTTCTTGCATCAAGACTGCTCCTATCTCAAATCCTGAAGCATCGTACTCAACTACAAAGGGTTTTGTGAAATCCTGGGTTGCTAATGGTGGTGTTGATGACATAATGTATTTTAATGCTTCAAAACATTTTTCTTCCTCATCATTCCATCAAAATGAATTTTTCTTTAGTAAATATGTTAGAGGGGTTGTTTTATGGGCGTAATTCTTCACATATCTTCGATAGTACCCTGTTAAGCCTAGAAACCCTCTTAATTTCGAGATGGTTTGGCCCACTCAGTGATTGCCTTGATCTTACTTTGACTCCTTCCTTTGATATTATATGGCCAAGATAGTCCACTTCTTCTTTTCCAAAAGTGCATTTTGACATTTTTGCAAAAAATTGATGTTCTTCCAAGATGGTTAGTACTTTATCCAAGTGTCGGACATGCTCTCTCCATGTTTTGCTATATACGAGGATATCATCAAAAAATACTAATACGAACTTTCGTAAATATGGCTGGAACAATTCATTCATTGCGACTTGGAAGGTGCCTGGAGCGTTAGTTAACCCATAGGGAATTACCTTGAACTCATAATGGCCCTCGTGAGTATGAAAGACAAATTTGGCTCCTCTTCTAATCTAACCCTGATTTGGTAATATCCTGATCTCAAGTCTAATTTCGAGAAGTACTAAGCTCCGTGAAGTTCATCCATCATCTCATCGATGAATGTGATAGAAAATTTATTCTTAATTGTTACCTTGTTGAGTCCTCTGTACTATGCACAACCTGAAAGATCCATCCTTTATTCGAACTAGCACTACTGGAGCTGCATAAGGGCTTCTGCTCTTTGAAATGATTCCACATTTGAACAAATCTTGGGTCAACCTCTCGATCTCTATTTTATGGTGATGGGGGTATCTATACGGTTTGATATTCACAGGTTTTGCCCCTAGTTCTATCTCAATCAAGTGCTCAATCTTCCTATTTGGTGGGAGCTCCATCGAAAGCTCTTGGAACACCTTGTGGTGTTTTTGGATTAGCTCTTGTATCTCTGAGGGTTTGTAGTCATCTCCCTCACATGTTAGCAACTCCATCTCTTGACATTGAATTATGTAAGCAGGGGCTCCCTTTCGAATTAGCCTTTCCATCTGATGTGATGTAGCCAATTGAAACCATACAATTTGTACTTTTTCCCTAGCCATTTGAACTTGATGAAGTGCTCTTGATGGTTAGCAGAGTAAGTACCCAATGTTTGCAACCATTGGATTCCCAACACAACATCTACTCCTCCAAGAGGTACTGCAAAGAAGTCGGATTCTAGGTTATATTCTTGCATTTGTAATTTAATTTTGTGACATTTTCCCACATTTTCAATCTTCTTGTCGTCTGCTACCATAACCTTCATCTTAGGCATTTGGAAAATGAATAAGTTGAATATCTTAGCAAGATTAACATTAATAAAGTTATGGGTATTGTCGGTATCTATGAGAATCGACACGTTGTTTTTTATATGGCCCTTTAGCTTCAGTGTTTGTGGTTGGGATATCCCTGTATTGGAGACTAATGATATCTTTGGTGTGTCATCTTCTAGTTCTGAGTGGCAGTCATGCTGGTTTCCTGTATCCTCCTCACTTGACTCTTCACATTCTGAGATTTTTTCTTCTTCAGCTTCGCAAGCATACAATTTTTGGGGGTTGCTCCTTTGCAAACATCTATGCTTAGGGATCCCATTTCTCTCCATAATATTTGCACTTTCCTTCCCTCATCCTCTAGGCTTCTAAACTGGGTTTTGTTGCTTCCCTTATATGCGGTGTATATCTTAAAGTCCCTGTATTCGTTGATTGGGGAGGATTCCTCTTGGAGGAGTTTTTGTCGAAGCTACTTTGAGTGGATCGTTTAAACTTGTTCTCGATGATTTTGGCCTTACGTCTTGCCTTCTCCAACCTCTTGGAGGAGTTTTTGTCGAAGCTACTTTGAGTGGATCGTTTAAACTTGTTCTCGATGATTTTGGCCTTACGTCTTGCCTTCTCCAATTCTAACGCATCTTGAATGTGCGGTTTTAGTCCATGTATGTATGTTTGCAGGCGTTGGTCATCAGTTAGTTCTGGAAATCGAGTTGCCAAAGCTTCCCATTCACATGTGTACTCATCTACATTGCCTTTCTGCTACAATTTGGTGATCTTGGAAAAGAAGTCTTTCTCGGTTACGCCTTGAAACCTCTTAAGAAGATCGTTTTGAAAGGTATTCCAATTAAAGGAACAGACTCAGGTCATCGTCTTCCACCACATTTACTAATTGTAGGCAATTCCCTCCAATTTCATGGCGGCGTACTTAATCTTCTCGCTATCGTAAGGTATGTTATGGATGTCAAAGTATTCCTTTGCTTTATTGATCCATGCGATGCATTGTTTCTCGTCACCATCAAATTTGGGTAACTCTAGTTTTACCCTTATATGGCTGGTATCTGCGAGCTTTTGGGGGATTAATAATGACGAAATGTTAAGAAAGGAACTTCATGGGGTGGCGTCGTGTCGTGTTGGCCTGGTGATTTAGGCGTATTTGGAGGAGGTGTATTCAATGGGTCTAGGTGTGGATTATGGCTAGGTGGGGGAAATGAAGTGTGCAGAGGTAGTCTGGCCAAGATATTGTCGAGAGACTCTTGAGTTTTCTTTTGATCTGCCTTCAATGCATTGATGCCTTGCTCTATCCCTACCTTGAGTCCCGTTAATGCGTTATTATTTATGTCGATGTCTGCCTTGAGTTCTGCATACCTCTTATTGACTTTTTCGTCCAATTGGTCTAGTCGGGCATTGACATCTCCCATTCTGGTGATGACTCGAATTTTCTCCACGCTAAAATTTGATTTGTTCTTGTTGACTTCGAGCCCAACTAGCCACGAACTTTTTAACTATAATAAATTATAATATAATTTTTTTTTTAATTTTAATTAATAATACTATATTTTATTAAGATTTAAAAATTTGTGGCCTAAATGTAGGGACGAGCAGGCATGAGTGCGAGCAAAGCTGAAGGCCGGGGTGGTGGCGGATCGTGGAGTAGTAGTTGGGGAGGGATTGGCTATAGGCGAAAGTAGGCGTGTGGAGCTGCGAGGGAACGGTCAGTGAAGGGTGGTCGAGGGTGGGGAGTGGCGAAGGTGTAGGCGGGAGGAGGAAGTTGCGTAGGAGGATGGGGCTGCGGGGGGAAGCAGATGTGGGAGCTACGGGAGATCGAAAGTGGACGCGGGAAATACGATGAAAGAAAAAAGCGGACGCGAGAGCTATAACGGAAGGAAAAAACAGACGTGGGCGCTGCGGTGGGAAGAAGAGCGGATGCGGAAAGAGCGGGAATGATGGGACGAGGGTGGAGCAGGTGGTTGCACGGTGTTGGAGGTGATGGAGGAAGGCGCGACAGAGAGGGTGCGGGGCAGGAGTTGAACAAAATCACTCAAGATGACAATTACAAGCAGCTTATACAAGTCACTTGGACAA